>OZ014454.1:2298402-2483062 GCA_963966035.1 Acleris laterana | reverse complement strand
TGTTTATTGAAATGTTACAAAAATATTCAATGAGCTTTTCTTTGTGCCTCTCACAATCTATAAAAGTGAAGTCTGTAAAAAGGTCTATAAAACTTGTGATTCTTTCTTTAATATTCTTCTCATGGCAATCAGAGTTAAGAAAAGAAATGGTTATTTGCTGAATGTCTTTAAAGCATGTTATGAAATCTTCAGAGGGGTAACACAACCATTTCTTGTTTTTATTATATTCTTTGGCTCTTATGTAATTGTGTACATTGCTTGGTGCTGCTGTTATTTTATCGCGACAGCATTTACATGACTTCACTATATTCTGTAGGCACTTTGCCAGGGCCCATCCACAAACGTAAGCTCTTTGCTCAGCCCCTGAATCTGATAGATTTGCATTATTTTGGATTAGATCCAGAGGCTGATCTAATACAATATGCTGTGGCTGTGAGGGAGCATCTTGAGTTGTCTCTTTTTCATTTTCTTTAAGTACGAATAATAGGGATTGCAAAAGAGTATTCGAATCCTCTTCGCAATTAGAATTTTGTGAATGATTAGTGTTAATATTATTTAAAAGTAGCGTTTTAAATGCTCCCTCAAAGCCGACGCAATTTGGAGCAATATTTCTCGCTCCTAAGCTTCGAATACTCCCAAAAAAGTTTTCGAGAGGGTCCTGGTTGAAGTTCCTTGTGAGCATGGCATCAAAAGAATACTTTTCGTGTAACAATTTCCAGATGGACTTAAAATTCTCAATAGTTTTAGTAAAATTATTTACAAAGGGTACAGATTTTTCCGAATATTAATTAGTATTTCCTTTTTTTATAAAATATTTTACAGTTTTTAATACCTTTACAGCATCTGACCATAACTTATGATGAGGTGAATTATGTTTCACAGCAGCTTTATATATTTTTCCATTAGGAATTGAGTAAGTTGAAGAGTTCAATGAATCGAAAACTTTGTCGATAAGTAGAACAAACGGCACCAAATCGCGACATTCGTCGGGTACATCACCCCTCGCAGCCAAGTGTTCAGTTGCTACTGCCATGGTGCGACTTAACACTTGAGCCGCCATTTTTACCCTCATTTTTTTTATCTTATTTTTGTTTATATGTTCGTCGGTCAATCGGGGTAAAAACCGTAACTCCCCATATGTTTTATCGGCCTCATAAACCCACTGAAAATATTCCCACTTGATTTTCTTTTCGGTTCCTTCATTTGAGTATTTCATTTCTTTATTTAAAATATTATTTCTTAATCCTTTCAATAAATGAGGAACGTCATAAAGTGGGAATATTTCTTTATTATTTACTATCATTAAATCTTTACGCCACTCCCTCTGATTTGATACATAGCAGCGTTTTGCATCATCTATGAGGCTATTAATCACACTTACATTTGAGGAGCATTGGTCGCAGACAGTGGCAATGATATGTAAACCTGTGGCTTGTACATTTGTTATCACGTCTATTAAAATATTTTTAAGTGTCGAAGTCTTTAAGCTTTGAGTAAAGTAGTAAGCCACAGGTTGTTTGAATTTGGCTTTAACCCCTTTGACCATAAAAACTAAAACATGATTCGCAAATCGATTGGTTTTTCGATCGCCTAAATTTTCGAAACCCACAAGATCGTCTGTGTTACTATTATAATTTATTTGTGGGGTTATAGCCATTTCATCAAAAATGAGTGTACAAAGACGATCTTGGGGCAACATTTTCGATACAGTGTCTTTAAGTTGCGTAAATATAATTATATTTATGCCCGGAACAAGTTTAACCCTCGAAAGAAGTTGTTTTAATATTTTTTTGGAAGGCAGAGTAAAAAGTTTTGACATTAATTTATAGCCTTTAGGACTCCTCTTATATAAAGATAACGCCAGAACCTTTTCATCAATGGTGAATCTTCGCCCTTTCGCCTTTTTCTTGCTCTCTATAAACTGCATTCTTGTAAAAAGTCTTGCTGGTTCATTCATATGTTCCGTCAACTTGCTGAATTCACGAATGTTTGCAGCTCTCTTTATATGTTGTAGACGCTGTTTAAGTGCCTTATTTTTTTGCCGCAGTCTTCTTATTTCATTTTTTTGCCGTCTTGCCTCCCTTGTATATGTTTCGGGACACACAACCTTTTCATGACGATGAAATGATGCACCTGAAACATTTTTTAACATGTTAATCTTAAGGTACTTTTGTCCAGCTTAGACGTCCTTCGGTTATAAAATAAGATTCACGCTGTAAGTACACACATTTTTCTTTTACTAGTCCAGTATTTCCTTTTCATTTAGTACACTTAAGTGTTAACATACAAACATACAAAAGAAACGCAGGGAGCTACAAGATTTTTTTCAACACAAATGAACACATTCTGCGCCAGTAATTCAGAAAATTACAAACTTTTGGATGGGATCGATGTAGCAAAGGATCAATACCTTTGCAAGATTGATATGTCACCTACCCAGGCCAGGAGGTAAGTAATACGAGATATAAGAACTGATAATAAAGCAGTCACAATATAATTATGCTCACTTTGTATAAACATGTTTACTATAACGTTCACTGGATGTAGCGAACGAAAGATATAGTTTCAAAACATATATTTATATAAAGTATAACGTCTATTAATATTAATACCAATCAATAAAACGTATAATAATTATGACACCTAAGATTTAAAACATAATATATAAATCAATGAATCTAACATCAAAAAAGCGGCCATGTGCGAGTCGGACTCGCACATGAAGGGTTCAGCGGTTTACGATTTCTGACGTATTAAAAAAAACTACTTACTAGATCTCGTTCAAACCAATTTTCGGTAAAAGTTTGCATGGTAATGTACATCATATATTATTTTTACATTTATCATTCCCTTATTTTAGAAGTTATGGGGGGGGGGGGACACACATTTTAACACTTTGGAAGTGTCTCTCGCGCAAACTATTCAATTTAGTAACCTCAATATCATTTTTGAAGACCTATCCATAGATACCCCACAAGTATGGCATTGATGAAAAAAAAAATTGAGTTTCAGTTCTAAGTATGGGGAACCCCAAATTCACCAAATACATCGACTTACCAAGTTTCCACAGTATAGCTCTTATAGTTACGGAAAAAAGTGGCTGTGACATACGGACGGACGGACGGACAGACAGACAGACAGACAGACAGACAGACAGACAGACAGACAGACAGACAGACAGACAGACGGAAGGACAGACATGACGAATCTATAAGGGTTCAGTTTTTTGCCATTTGGCTACGGAACCCTAAAAACGTAATGAAAGATAAACGCCTAGAACGACTTTAGTAGCCCTAATGATCTTCTTAATTAACAATCAACCTTACCGTACCTACTTACATTACTGGAAGCAATTTTCTGGACTTTCTGGGCAAAAAAAAATAACCTCGAAGGCCAAGGCGAGAGCGTTGGCCTTGTAACCTAACCTAACCGAGTCGGTTCTACCCTGATTCGTCTTGCTCGTGGAGGTTTCTGGTTCGCTAAAACAAGACCTTTCTGGTACAGTTTTTAAATATGTATAGTTATGTCATGTTTAAACTGAAACAAGTACGTTATATGAATTGTCACAGCGATCATAGTGACATGGTACTAAAGTGTACACATATTTATGAAATCGACTGTACCCTATCGTTTCAGTACCTACCTATTGAGTATACCATATATATTAATATTTATTATGATCGCTATATGTCATGTGTTATACGAAAATTAGACAATATGAATGTGAGAGAAAAAAACATTACATAAAATAAATATTATGTCAGTTGACAGTTATTCCTTATAAATATATTGATTTTGTTATTATAGCTAACGTTTATAATATTTTGTAAACGTTATTAACATAAAAATATCGGTTTTGTTGTTATATCTCGTAAAACGCACCTCTACAGCCCAGGGTCGGCACCGGTATATTAATTATCAGAGGTCAAGCCGTACAAACATTGGCTCCAGTAAAATAATATGCGTGTTTATACCTTTATTGTCGTAACCTTGATCTCCAACAACGACACAAGTATATGATGTGGAAGCCGAAGGTTCAGGATTGTCCATCGGTACTTCTGTATGAGAAGTTGAGGGAAACCGGCGCCTTTTGGACATACAATAATTGTGTTCCTCTTCAACCGACAAGTTGATCACCTGAGGCATATCTAAAAATAAAATAAATAATTTATAAGCAGGTACATACATTAGTTTCAGTATTGGTTAAATCTGATTAATTGATGAACCATAGCTACTGATGATACAATCAATCAATGACTTTATTTTATTTTATATTTCATCAGTGTCATATTTTTTGTAGCGGTTCATCAGTTTGCATTTCATAATGTATTTTATTTTTCCTTTGTGTCACAGTTGTCATGTAAATTGTGGTTATTATATTCCCTCATAGCTTCAGTCGCATTTCACCTCGATCGCTTATTTTTATTGTATCATTTGGTCTTGGTCATCTATAACATTATTAGCAAAATATTTTTAATCACAGTATACCTCATATGCATATTTTGTAATAACATTTCACAGCAATCGGTTTATATCATAAAACTATGTCGTCGCATCCTACGAATAAGGGCGCGACCAGCCCTCATGACCGTTTTCCGATTCTTACAGAATCGTATTCTCCATATTTTATTACACCTTTTCACATTTAAAATATGGTCAAAATCCTAATTTTGAAAAAGTTATTAAGGTTTTAAATTTGGACGTAAACGGTCTCGGCACATTTTCTCCGACGAACAAGGTTACGAGGTCATTAAGGTCTTTTCTTCGCGGGGGAACCGAGCGCGGGCCGGGGTCGCAAGCGCCGTCGCTTCTATTACACGCGGAGCGCGTACGCAGTCGGATGTGCATTGGTTTTGTAGGTGTAACATTAGAAAAAACATGAATAGAAGTCAGAAGCTGCTGAAAATGGTAAAGGATTCGGATGCCGTTAAAGTAAAACAAAGAAGGACCGCAACACGTAAGTACATATATTTTTTTAAGCAATATGTTTTTACCTATAATTAGTTATAACTTCATTTTGACCACGTCAAGTGTTTTTTCTATTGTATTAAATAATATGTGTAAATATTATAGCATTGTTACACGGAAAGAGGTAATATTATGTTATAAAACAATACATTATAGAAATTAAAGCACCCAACGCGGAACAAGGGCGCGAGGTAACAGCAGGCCCTTTTTCCGCGGACTAAATATCCGCGCGCGCGCTCTCGCCGCGGCATTTGCGCCTCTTTTCCATGGGAAATATTTAATATTGTTATTTTAAAAGTTACTTTCAAATAAAAAATGATTTGATTGGAAGAACTGTACACTTTAAACTGGTTTGAAATGATTTTTACACGACTGCCCAAAAAAAGGTGTGAAATGTTTTCAAGGTTCGTGTATTATTATTCGTTGGTTATTCCATCACTACTTCTAAACGCCTGAGCCGATTTAGATGTGTGTGGTATCGATAGAATCCTCACAATCCCGGGTAACATAGAATACCTAAACTGTTAAAATGTAAATAACCACATTGGCAAAATGACAATTATTAACATAAGTAGGTGTATACCGATGACAATATAAAAATGCAGTCGGGTTTCTAAAACTTGGTTTCATTTAGTTATCATCTTATCATATATCGAAACTTGATTTACTCGCAGTAATTCATGGAAAAAATAAAATGTTTCATGTACTTAATGTTGATTCAAAAACCCTTATAATTATGATTATCGTTTATTTTAGCGTCACCGGTGCCTGCGGGATCCGAAAACGAAATTAATTATTTATTTAATTATTTACTTATCACGCTATTATTACTAAACTATTTATGTTTTATCTAGGTATCACATTATTATCTTGTCTTGCCACGTTAGTATTAACGAGATTTTTTGTCTGTCCGATTCTTATCCGTCCGATAATCCGATAGGAATCTACAATCCATATAAAACTAACTTCTCGTTGAAATAGGTACTTAAACTTTTTAACATAGCTCAAAACTTGCGTTCTGGTCTGTCTGTTTGTTTTTTATCGCTTGTCTGTTCCATACTAATCTTGCAATAGATTTATAACTAAAATCCCGATAAACTAGAAACCTGAAACCCTAAACATAGCTCAGCGCTTGATGGTAATTAATGCAACATTAACTCGCTTTATTTTTCATATGGTTGTTTGTTTGTTCGTTTGTTTGTTTGTGTTTACTAAAAAAATGTTTGTTGTACTTACTAACTTCATGGAGACTTGCATTTTATTCGTTACAAATAATAATATTGCCTTGTAAAGTGTCTTGGTTGCTTAAAAAAACATAATTAAATTATACATGTTTTTTACATACAGGAAGGCGATACTGTATCGAAACAAGACGGCAATGAGAATGACACACGTATCGTTTTAGCAGAGAGCCGTGCTACATGAAATGCCTCGAATATTTTGAAGTCTAACTCTTCATCTCATTGTGAATCGGACCAGGGCCAACTAAAAAAAATATCACCATTATCAAAATTTTCAGATAATACTTATGTTCCGACAAATAAAGATGCCGAGTCCTTGTCCGTTACATCATCATTGATTTTTTATAGCCATGTGATCTCATTATTGATATTTGTTACATTTTAATCTTACTTTGAAATTACTATTTAAGAGTATTTAATGCTCATTGAGAAGCTTATTTGATAAAATACTTATTGTTAAAATTGTTGAATTTTTACATTTGATAAAATATAAAAATAGCTGATTTTTGTTTGCGCTTTTAATGATAAGAAAATACATGTCTAATTTTATAAAGTATTGATTTTTAGTTATTGAAAAACGCATTGTTAAACAATGACAGCATTTTTTATGACTATTAAAATATATTAAACTACATCCAGTCTTTATTTTCGTAAATTTAAGCATTTAATCTATCATCAAAATTATTTGAAAAAGCCCTAAGTGCCGTTGTGACCCTGCTTATTCCGACGAATAAGGTCTTGTCAGTGACTAAGGCCTTTATTCCATAGATAATTAATTAACTAATATTAAATTTGACGTGGAAGAAAGATTTAAGACGGTTTTTATCGTATTTTAATGCAAAATAAATAAAATATCACAATCAATAGTTGTCTTAGTACTTTTAACACGTAATCTATAAGTTTCATAGCAATCGCTTTGAAACTGATTTTTTGAAAGATAAAAAACCTTCTCCTGTAAAGTTGACTTTTTGAAGTTACGCCTTTATTCGTTGGATGCGACGATGTCTGCAAAATACTTTAAAAAACTTACACAGGTTGCAAATAGCAATTAACGCGTCAACTAAAACAGCGTTCCAAACACAGCTTGATAGCAGTGAAATGCAACTGTGGTAAACATTTTTAGAAGACTAACAGCGCCAAAAATAGAGATAAATGGAAAGACATGGAGGAGGCCTATACCTGTCAGGGGTCCTTAATGTAAATTATGAATACTAACAACAAACATGTACAAACTATGTTTACGGAATAATAAAGGCTTATTATTATTTATTATTTTATAAATACATTTAGTCAGTTTTTATTTATTATTATGGATTATTATTATTATTATTGATCCTAACAATATAGTGACATAACTTTAACGATTAAACCAGCCATCAGTTATTACAAGGTATTGAAAAAGCTAGTTATTAAACCAAACTTACGCTTCAAGTTGATTGATGGTACAGCATTCCATACTAAGCGATGACCACTGGTCTTCTGTTCTGGCAGAAAATGGTGATCACAAATTCGTTTGTTAGCATATATCTTAGCCGGGTCAGTCTCCTTCAACACCTCGCCAACTGCAGACACCCAAGCAACAAACCGCTCAGGCTGCTTGTTGTTATTTGGGAACCTGTGCAGTGGGACACCTTGTGCAACTGAAATTGTAACAATTATAATTATATTTTACTTATTTAACATTCCATGAATGAGAGGCAAATGCCCAACAGATACAATAAATATATCGAACATATTCAAAGTGACAATATAAACAAAAACAAATATGTTAGTGGTCCCATATACCGTTTCTTTAAAATTAAACTGACAATATATTCACATTCCCAAAAAAAACTATTGTAAATATAACAATGATAGCAAAAATACAATTGCACAACAAATTAACTGAACCAACTTACAATTGCTTTAATTTTAGTCAAGTGGATATGAATCCCTACGTAGTATAAAACAAAGTCAGCAGGAATGCTGTCTGTCCCTACGTATGCTTAGATTTTTAAAACCACGCAACGGATATTGATGCGCTTTTTTTTAATAGATAGAGTAATTCAAGAGGAAGGTATTTATTTATAAGAAAAACTGCATTTCAGAAAACTCATATAAACCGAAGCGAAGAGAGGGCGGGTCACTAGAAGTATAATAAAATCGTGTTTTACTTGTAAAATATGAGATACTTGTATAATATGAGTGTAATAGATGATTGGTGTTAAAGAAATAAAGCAACTAGAGACCACATTTTGCACACCATTCTCCTGATTTTACATTATAGATGGTTTTTGAATGACAAAATTATTATTTTAGTGAAGCATTTTGAGGTTATTAAGTTGTCTACTAAATAAGACAAGTTAATTGGTATGGACCGTAGCTAATTCTTTACGTCTTGATACCTGTATATTTCGCGTTCGAATATAGCAGATTGTTTAAATTATGAAATACAAGCAGAGTACGCACAAAATTCTACAATGGCGAAATCACCACGGAACGCCATAAGGAGAAAGTAAGTTATAAATACCTACTGCAGTTATTTACGAACTAGCTGAAGGCTCCTAAAATGACGTGGTGTGTTGTGTTTTAATCAAAATATAATACCATTTTATTAGTTACGCACCAAGATTGTCGCATCCAAAAATACAGCCTTTTCTTCATTACACTCATAACGATAAAATTAACAAATAACAAATTCAACAACAAATATAACAAATGTAACAGTAAGAACAAAAAACTTAACGAAAAACTCCACAAAACCAAAAAAAACTGAACAAAATTGCCAGAAAAACGGGAAACGCACATCGAGATCCGAGTACGAAAATCGTTGTGAACTTTTTTGAAGTTCACAGACAGTTACTTGGCTTGACATTGACAGAGGTTAGTCTGGATTACAAACTTTAGAGGGCGCCACTGAGAATCAAAAATGTTGCTAGTTCTAAGTGTGCCCCCCCTGGCTCGGTACGTCAACCACGGGATTTCCGCTACGCTACAATTTATTTGGTGTGTGGTATTTTTGTGTATGTTGCAGTGATAACAAAAATATCGTTGTAGTGGATTCCAAATCTGATGTGAAGGAAGTATAGAACGTTCACTGAGACTCGTATTTAATTACAAATCTTTGGTAAGTGGTAGTCTATCTTAGAAATTACTTTTATAAATGTCAAGTGGGTAAACATTTCGCAATTTATTTTTAGGTTCCTTCCTAGAAATATGCTTGCACAAGTATATTAAAAACAGCATCATATTACTTATTATCGCTTTAATCTCATGTTTTATAAACTGGGTAATCAATTGCCGGTTTGAAGTAAAGTACGTCGTAATTCTCTCAACTCTGTATTGTTTATAAAAGTGATTAATTAAGAAATTATATTTTATTTTGTAGTTTAATGTTTTAAAATGGCGCTCAATCCTGAAGCATTCGAGGAAGATTCTTTTATCATCCTGGGCTCGTCCCCTGGCACCAGTCTGGACATAAAGTGCAACGGGTTGGCCAGTGATGGACCCCTGGACAAGGCCCAGATTGAGGATGCCATGAAGGACCTGTCTGCTGAAGCCAGCATGGCCTTTAAGGCTCACTTCAAACTTGGAGAATGTGTAAGTGCTTATACATCGCTTCTTAAATACAAAAGCTCCACAAAACAAAAACAAGTATAGTTTGATTTAAAACTTAAAGTATATAGCATTACGAATTTAAATGCAACACAAATACAATTTGATTTGTGGCCCTTTAGTATTTAAGCAACAACATATTGGTCATCAAATATTAATCACTGATTAAAAATCATTACTCTCTTTGGGCAGTTGTATAAAGATATTATCCATACTATGCTTAAACTTTAATATAGACTAACTGTCCGCGCCCGGCGCTGCCTGGGTGTAATTTTTTGTTTAACTAAAATAGTTAACATCCTATTCACAGACCTACTGAATATACACACAAAAGTTTGTAAGAATCGATCTAGAGGAGAGGAGTGTTACAAACACTGACATGACAATTTTATATATTAGATTTGTAAAATAAAAAAAGCAAGTATGTATGTAAAGAGATTATTGTAAAGGTTACATTACACAATATTCTATAATATTATTAGTTGTGCCTATTTCGATTGGCTGTCTCTCTCTGACTTGTTGGCTGGCTGGTAGAGATTTTTATTTATTGATTAAGTTTGCTATTTGGACCCACAGGTTGGCTTTAGTATCCTGTGGCATGTGGAAGGGGGGAGGGTGTGTTTGAGAGTGGGTGAGGGGGAGCTCACCCCTTAGTGGAAAATTTTGTAATTTTTCATTTTGTTTCCATTACGTTATTGTATGCCCTGCATCTTTTATTTTCGTTTTTTTGTTGGATGTTTATAATCTATTTAGAAGCTTAATGCCCAAAATGCTTGGGCGTGATCTTGTTGTTAGGTTATTAAAAAACAACCTTGTTTACCTTAGGACAAGGTGCAGGTGCAAATCTACCTTTTACTTTAGCTTCACTGGAAGAAATAACTTTATTTAAAATATGAAAAAAAGGAACTCAAACATGCACTCTTCTTTAAAATTGAATTATAATGAAAACTAGTAGTTATGGTACTAAAGAAATACCAGATTTTATTCTAAATTGTTCTCCAAAAATGTAAACAACAATAATTTACTCTAAGCTAAGATTTGTTGAATACAAGAGGCGATGATTCCCAATTTCAAAATGTTGTGCAAGATCCCGAAAGTATTATATTTCCGGAGTTGTTAGATTTAAGTATCAAGATTGTTATGTAAATAGTTTGTTTAACATTCCCACTGCATTGTGATGTGGATGTGGCAAACTTGTTTGGTCAAAGTTGAATAATACATGACTCCGTTGGTGCCAGGATTTACGTTACACATGCAAATAGGAATCTGTTGTAAACGTGCATTACCGATAGCTGATAGCTTTTGTTTTTGCCTTTATGTTACTCTACAAAGGTAAAACCAAAAACTACTGGAACGGCAAGACGGACTTGGATGAAATTTGAAATCGAAATAGATTATAACCTATATTAACACATAGGCTACTTTTCATTCCAGAAAATTAAAAAAACTTAGGGAATAACGGTGATTGAAATCTACGCGTACGACATCGCGGGCAGAAGTTAGTTACTTAAGTATACAAGTTTATGTAATTAATGTTACAAAGTATCATTATAAAGTCATCTTTAGATATTATCATTTTATAATTGACTCTTATTATTGTCTTATAAATGGTAAATGTTTTAATAATCTTAATAGGCAGGAATGTGACAGGTTATATTAATATTAAAGAAGTCTATCTTTTTTATTTAAAGATATATTTCATTACTAGGCAATGGACATGCCAAAGAGCAATAAAATATTTTTTTATTAATAAATACATTTTAATGGTGTAACTTCATAAATACTGTCACTGCTAATACGAACATTTGCAGTGCTTATTGCACAAGTGTGTCGAAATACAATAATTTTTTTTTGTTCTTCAGCACTAATATAATTGCCTAGAATTACTTAAAGTAAAACTGAAATCAGTCTCCAAATGATTAGCTCTGTCTAAAATTAAATTGGCAGAAGGACAGTTCTACTAATATTACAAACGCATAAGTTCGTGTATTAGTTTGTTACTGCCTCCAGAACTTTAAATTTTTTAGTTTATGTGTTAATCCACGTTAGAAGCTATCTCGATTTCAATTTTTCATCCAAATCCGTACAGCCGTCGCAGCGTGAAGGAGTAATAAACAAACACACAATCTTTCGCGATTATATATTAGGAGGATAGTAGGATAGGATTTATGATACCTTTGTAGGAAAATACTCCAGACATTTTGCAAAGTACCACCTGTAAAAATTCCAAAATCAGTGTGTATGTTTGTGTGTTTTTCAAACAGCATTAGTCTATCACATATCAGCTGCATATCTGAATGGGGCAGTTGGGCAGATTTCGTTTTTCGAAAACATTTAACATGATTTGCTTTCTAACTCTAAATGAGCAGAGAAATGCAGAGGAGCATTTAAATGAATAGAGCTGTGTGTAAATAAATAATCGAAAATAAAACTCCTAGCGATCCGCCCTAGCTTAGCTTCGGTTTATTGGAGATTTCTGTACACCCATTCATAAACTAGAGTTAATCTACACTAATATTATAAAGAGGTTTTTTTTTTAATTTTTGTATGTTTGTGACGAATAAACACAAAATCTATTGGACCAATTTAATTTTTTTTTCACTATTAGAATGATGTATTATCCCTGGGTAACATAGACTATTTTTTATCCTGGATACTTTTTGTCCATGGGAAGACAATAATACGAATTCTACGCGGAAAAAGTTGCTGGCAGAAGCTAGTCCTATACAAAAACCTTCTTCTTATAACACTCTATTGATGAAAACCGCATTAAAATCAGTTGCCAAGTTTAAAAGATCTAAGCGCAGTTACATATAGAGGGACAGGCGGCGGGAAGCGACTTTGTTTTATATAAGTAAAGGAAGGTAATACAATCGATTTTAATTCCCTAATACTTTGCAGTTATCTATTCTGTGGCTTATTCACGTCGGGACTTCACCTACACAAATTGTCGGTAAAGATCGTCACACGTGATAAGGATACGTATCGTACGTATCTTAGCTTCCGTTTCTTGGTAATCTTACAGCTCCTATTCGTCAATGAAGCGTCATTGGAGATTATTATTATTACTGACACCTCTGTGCTGTCCCAGACTACAAAGACCGACGTTGGGGCCTTCAAAAAATGAGGCTACTCTTTCCTTAAAGGCCGGCAGCACACTTGCGAATTTGCGATTCCTCTAGTGTTGTAGGTGTTTGGTCGCGATGATCTCTTACGATCGGCTGGTTCGATCGCTTCCTCGTCTGCCTCCTTACATAAAAAAAACCCAGATTTTATTTAAATCTTAGAGATGCGCCGAATAGTGGTTTCATCGAATAGCCGAGTACCGAATACTGTTCGGTTTAACCTTTACCGAACCGGATATTCCGCCGAATTATTCGGTTTACCAATTCATCGTTTTGAGGCGTAAACTGGATCTGACATGTAAGCTACGTGTCGCTGCTGGCTAGATGAGGAGCGAGCCGTACCACACCGCCCACCACCCGCGCACAGTGCGTTTCAAGACATCGCACGATTGCTTTATTGTATAAGCTTTATTCAACACATTCTTCATAGGATTTATTTGACTTATAATATAACATAAATCTTACACAAGAAGTTTTGTCTTTTAGTTCTATACCGTACCGTGTCGTGTAGCCAAGAAAATAGTAAAATACTCGAACCGAATATATTCGGCACCAAAACCGAATAATTCGGCCGAATACAAATAGTGAATAGATGCCGAATAAGTCGAATACCGAAAACGAAACGAATATTCGGCGCATCTCTAATAAATATCCATATCTTATTTCCACAATTCCGACAACTTCTTTCACAGAATCCTTTTGGATGCGATTAGCACCACCTTGCCCAGTTTTTGCAAAACGGAATTTTTTACCAGGTGTGGCGGTGTTTCCGAACCGCAACGACCTTCAAGAGACGAACCTACTTTTCTCCTAAAAGGCCTTGAACGCATCTGTGATCACCACAGACCAGATTCCTCTTCTACCCCCACAATGACAGGTGATATTTCGGTATACACTGTAGAGTTATCAAGTTTTCACATCACTGGGATTCCTATCAACTACGCGATGAACATTGAAATGCCTGTCATTATCAGGATGGTGTAATTGAGGGTTGGTGTTGTTTTGAGGTGCCCCTCTGGCTCATTCGGTTCTGCATAAAATTGGTCCATGTTTCAGCTGGCATGACGATAGTAGTCTTATGCCTCGAGTAATGGAGACGTAGTATATATCTAACGTGGTAGATATTTTTGAGCCCAATTTTATTGCTGATGACTGTACCAATTTTTTCATGAGGACGTGTTTTTTTTGCTGGTGCAGTATGTTACAATTGTTCTCTTTTTTTGGGTCTTTCATCACATTAGATAAGGTTCGTTTGTCCATTTATTTGCTACAAAAAAGTTGTACTTGTCTAAATTAAAGTGGATAGATTTTTGATTATAATTAAGTGTATTATTGCGTTATCTTTATCGTGAGACAGCCTTAAAGAATCGGTTCGATACGATGACGACACGCTTTGTGAATGTTTCGCTATCGCATACACAAGTACACTTAGGTAATTAATAGAAGGTTCGTCTTCGCCACTATTGCATGAATAATAAGTTTCATTTTTGGTTAAACTTCAACAACTTCAACTTCTTTGGTATGTATGTTTGTGTAGGTATAGAAATAATACACAAACAATATAATATTATGCTTTTGTTATGGTAATGTAATTGGAGATAGAATGACCTTCAGTTGTTTTGTTCGGATGAGAAAGTACTATAAGGGTCAAAATCTTTTTCGATGCACTGAAATTTTCCACTCTGTCACAATCGTCATTGTTCTCTTTAAGTAGTAATGTTTTTTTAATCTAAATAAATGTTTGTTTTATTTGAATCAGTGAAGTATTGTCAAACATTGTCAAACAAAATAAAATATTACTTCCTACAAAAACCACTACTCTGTCACATTTCCCAGGGACGAATTACAATGCATCGAAAAAGATTTTGACCCATAAATGCTAAAATCAGTTTGTTTGTAGGGCTGATTTATCCTGCTAAGGCCCACTGTACAACAAAACTCGTCAATGGAATATGAACCTATCTTTACATAGTAAAAAACAAAGTAGCAAGTACTATGTCAAAGTGACGTAATCAATCAAAACGTAAGAGACATCTTATGACTTTTTTTTACAGTCTCACTTCGACAGAGTCCAAAATACAGTCACGCAATTTAATTTCTAGTCCACTTTGGACTATTTCAAAGTGACGTAATCAATCAAAAATGATGTATCTTATACATCTTATGATTTTATTTACGGTGTCAATTTGACATAGTTCAAAGTGAACTAGGAATAAAATTCTGTGACTGTACACTTAGATCTTTCAAAGTACCCAACGGATTTTTATACACAACTAGCTGCTCGCCAGCGGCTTCGCCCCGCTGTTAATTTCCGACCTTCCCGTTGGATTTTTCTTTTTTTTCTTACATATAAACAAAAACGAACGCAACAAAAAAGAAATCAGCCAAATCGGTTCAGGCGTTCTCGAGTTTTGCGCTTACCAACACATTTAGTGATTCATTTTTATTATATAGAAAATAGATAGAGTGCTTCAAGAGGAAGGTTTTTGTGTATAATCAATTCTGGATTATGTACGGATGTTACAGAAAACTCTCATAAACCGAAGCAAAGCGAGGGCGGTTGTCTAGTTGTGAATAATATAGTCAATTTTCTATTTTGACTTTTTGTTATAAAAATAAAAGAATGTTCACTTTATGTCGTTTTGCACTTTATTTCAATGACCGTATTATGTATATTTTTTTGTACAAGGGCTTCACGGCTGTTGTTTGATCGATTTGATATAATGGTATGTAATATGGATATAGATTGTATTTGGAACGGCGTTGTAGTTTAAAAAATATATGATAAATATGTTCTATTTGAAAGAAACTGTTATTGTTGGTTGTGTTTTTGTTGCAATCCGAACTTAGTAGGTCTATGTCAAGCGAACATTCTGTTGCGACTTTCCGATTCCATCATCAAATCACCCCCTATCCGGATATTTCAGTGACACTTCAGTGTACAGTCAACCAATTTGATTCCTAGGCCACTACGGACTTTGTCAACGTGACGTTGTAAACCAAATCATCGGGAGCCTCTTACGTTTTGGTTGACAACGTCACTTTAACATAGTCCAAAGTGGCCTAGAAATCAAATTGGTTGACTGTACATGGCGCAGCTGATATGAATACCAATGATGTGGGAGCTTGTTAACTTTGCAATGTATACCGAATTGTCACCTGTCGCCTTTTGTAAAGATGGTAAAAACTGTTAACATACATATTCCATACATATTCCAAACCTTCAGCTAATTACGAGAATTAGTTCAAAAAATTGCAAGATTTTCAAATTCAAATTCAAATTGTTTATTTCAGAAATACGTTCCATATTGCACATAGTAAGACACAAATATACACACGACACAAAATAATAATAGTACATAATAAATTAAAAAATACAAAGACATATATTTGGCAGAAGGCTTGTGGAGTTTTGCAAGACATACTGACATAAAGAGCTTGTCAAAAAACAGTTTCTTTTTTCTTCATCCAGCCCTCACCAGCTTCTCTCATGGTGGCCAGTACCATAGTCTCCGAGGACAAGAGCACCGAGGAGCTTCAGAAGCGCTTCGGAGAAATCCTTGATGAGAACGTACTCCTCAAGGACACCCTGAAACAGAACAACGACTCTATGAAGGAGCAGTTCCTCCTGATCGCCTCCTGCCAGGAGGACATGCTGAAGACGCAGTCGCTGCACAAGGAGAAGTTTGATGAGACCAGGGATCTCGTGGAGAAGGTCAGTTGCTTGACAGCCTGTGTTTTGTTTTATCGCATGGTGAATGGATGTCGTTCGCAAGTCATAATAGCGCTTGTCTTCGCAGCGCGGGTCCGAATTAGGTATTGTATGTCTTAAAATGATTTTCAGCTGAGGCAGATATCTTTTTAAGTTTTCCATAGATACCATTAAATTAAAATTTAGGCGGAAATGGCTTAAGGTTTAACGAAAATAGACAATTAGACATATTGTTCGATATATTCGTAATCATCTTGCTTTCTCACTTGGCTTCAGTACCTGTCGATAGTCAACTGAGAAAGCAACATGAACAAGCTGAAAACCTGACTACTAACCTAACTTTAACCCACTTCTGGTCGTCTGTAAAGAAAGATGTCACGTAAGATTTTACCGTTAGATATTTGTACTTATTTTATTTAGATTCTAGTTTCTAAAACTAAAAATGCATGGCTGGGGTCAAAGGTAATTAGTTAGCTGGTAAACACAATACATTGTAATTTTCCCAAGTGAAAGTTAAAGTTAATGTCAAGTTGTTGATTTCCTTTTTAAACAAACTGCATACAAAGTTGCGGTTAGCCTTGTTAGTTGTGACCTTGGCTATGAAACTGGCTATCCCGTGTTCGACGTAAGACAGCACCAAATTACTTTAAATAGAAAGTTTATACTTGGTATTTTTCGAGATAGTTTTTTGTGTTTGTAGTAGCGGCGGCGAAACCCAACATTGAGCATGATCCCATATGCTACTGCCTGGAAATTTTATTAAAGTACCTAAACAGTAAAACATGTGAGCACCTAAACACTTTACGTACCATTATCTATAAAATATCACGTTTGTTGTATAGGAGCCCCCCCTTGAATATTTATTTTATTCTGTTTTTAGTTGTTATAGCGGCAACCGAAATACATCTTCTGTAAAAATTTCAACTGCCTAGCTATCGCAGCTCATGAGATACAGCCTGGTGACAGACAGACAGGCGGACAGACAGACGGACGCACAGTGCAGTCTTAGTAATAGGGTCCCGTTTTTACCCTTTGGGTTTGAAACCCTATAAAACAAGGAATCATACGACGCGTTAGCCTAGTTGGTAGTGACCATGTCTACGATACGTCTTGGATGTTTTCTACTTGTCTATGTACTAGCGACTCGCCCTCGCTTCGCTTCGGTTTTGTAAGCGTGATATAGAGCCTATGGCTTTCCTCAATAAAAATATATATAGAAATATTTTTTCAAATCGGACCAGTAGTTCCTGAGATTAGCGCGTTCAAGCAAACAAACAAACTCTTCAGCTTTATAATATTAGTATAGATATATCTAAGTATATTAGCCTACAGCTTAGTTTGCGACTAGGTCAGGTCGTGAGAGGACAATCTCTCATATTTATATTTATTTGTTATATTATATATTTAAAACGCCGCATGCGATATGTACATGATACGCGTCGATCGGTTAGTTGAGACGCAATATTTATTTACTCGTTTTATTCTTGGTATGTGTCAATGTTGCCAAAATGTGTAACGATAGGTACCTATTATTTAAAACGCAATTAATCCCCCCTCCTCGCCCTCAATCCGCAGCTATGTAGCGTGAAAGAGTAAATAATGAGAATAGTGCAGACGTGAACCTTAGCACGGAAATAAGCGAGCAGCATTGTTGTGTTCCGGTATGGGGGTAAGACAATCGGCGAATTTACGAGCATAGCGGCATTTTATCTTGGTCCTCAGGGTTAATTATGCATTTGGGGTCTTAGGATTGAAGTCTTAAGATTGTAGTCTTTAGAATACAAATGTCTATGGGTCTCAGATGCCACAGAGGCAGGTACCCAACAAACGATAATCTTTTTAAGACTCGTTCACAATGGTATTTGAAAGAAAAAGATTAAGGGTCGCCCCATACCTATGGACGCAGAATCGGCTTCAGCCGGCAGGCAAAAGTTTTATGTCCGTGCAGTAAGAGTGAAAAAGGTATCGCTCGGCTCGGCTCGGCGTTGCGAACGGAACGACGTCGTTTTCGATCTTATTGTGTACATAAAACTTATTCTTACCGCGTCTAATTCCGCGTCGATAGGTCTAGGGAGACCCTAAGGAGACATCGGTTGGTTTCACTACCCAAGTCACAGGTAAACGATAAACAAAAACGCTACCGCACTGTACAGATGTAAGAGCCGACTGATTACCTGCTCTATGGTGAGTGCGGCTTTAGGGGATTATCATTAGCCAATAACGTGCAACTGCACTTTTCCAGTCGTTAAAGTAAATGGAGTATAGCATAACAAACATACAGGCAGGTACAGTTAAAGTGAAAAAAAATATGTTTATTCAGACATCTAATAAAATGACAAATAAGTACTGAACAAAAAAAACAAAAAACATATTTATAGCTGACCTAATGCAAGATGTCATGAAATGGTCCCAGCTCATCATGTTGCCGGTAGTAATACCAGCGCTGGTCTCCCGCACAAGGTTGCAAAAATATGTACACATAGACCTTACTGCCATAGTAACGGGTTGGCTTAAAGTAATGAGAAGGTATTCAATTGACAATAGCAGGCAAAAAAATAATACAAAAAGGATTTTGACAGCTATAATAAATAGAAAATATGTCAATTATTGTTAAAAAGGCAAATAATGATTAGCTGTGTTAATAAAAAATGTCCACAAGGAAGTCATTACGTGAACATGTCTATCGCCTACTTGGACGACGTGAAAAATCTGAAGTGGTCTCTCACTTCAAAGCTGAAATGTATCTCCATCTACAATTTAATGTTTGATCCAGCGGTGGGAATTTGGTATTAGGACTAAAGATTTACCAAAAACGGGAAGATCACCCATTCTTAATCATTGAAACCGGAGGAAAATGGCAAAGTTTGCACAAAACAAAGTGGATGAGTCCCAGATAAGTTAGCTGTAAAATATGCTGTTTCCCGTTGGTGAGCAAGGAATATTTTAAAGAAATACAATGTTCTACACTTAAAGCGTCAAAAAACACCCAAATATTCCGACATACAGCTTGAAGAAAATCCAAGAAGTGCAAGAAGTTGCGAAGAAAGTATCACTATGCAGGGAGCACCCAGAATTGACTAAAAAAGCGTGACGTTCATTTCGTATCGAAGGATTCAAACCGTCCGAACGTCGGTGTAGCTCGTCCACTGGAGGATTTTTTGGTAATTCTCAGTAGACTAGTTTACAGTGATGGGCCGGAAGCGAAATCACATACACAGTTGAAGCGCCGGGTATAAAAGCAAAGAATTAACTGAAAAAATAAAAAAAGATGTTGTCCAACGTATGATGAAAACGGTAAGAAGAAAGCTGCGAAATTTTTTAAATGGGCGAGGTTTTCTATATTATAATGATTGATTATCATGCTGGTTTTAGTTTATTTGTATATGATAAAAAGCTATATAACCTAAACAAGTAATTTAATAAAAAAAATGAGAAAAAAAAATTCTCATTACTTTAAGCCAACCCGTTAATAAGGTCAGTGAACATATTTTTGAGACTTTTTGGTGTATACATTGGTGTGGTTGGTGACTTTGAATGTACTGGTACATTCAAGGCCACCAAAGAGAAGTATTGTTAACCCTTTACTTGATGTGTATTATAAGATTCATACATTTTATTGCTGGATTAAAATCTGAAGAGACTTGAATCCATGGTCTTTTATTTTTTGCCAAGAAAAGGGTGAATGCTCTGGCTTTACTGACTTTACTTTTGCTTTCAGCTACGCCATGAGAATAAAAAGCTCAAGTTAGATGTAGCCCGGCTCTCGGAGGTGGCGGTCACCGTGAACGCGGAGGCGGGCTCGGCGGGCGCCCGCGAGTCGGGCCCGCCCTCGGCCGTGGAGTTCGTCACGTCGCCCGACGACGACACCGTCAACAAGCTCACCGCGCAGCTCGAGCTCGTCGAGAAGCAGAGGAGACAGGTCAGGGGACTCTTTAAGAGGGGTCATTCCACCGTAACACCCGAAACAGCTACTTTTTATCAAAGTTTATTTCGATATTGTAATAAGAAACTAGGAGAATTACTAAGATTGAAAAGGGCATGCTTCGATGGTTCGGTCATTTGGAAAGGATGGATGAAAGAAGATTGACGAAAGAGATATACAGATCGAAAGTGAGTGGACGGGTCGGAACGGGCCGCCCTAGGCGTACTTTTTCGAGTCAAATCGGTGAAATACTGGAAAAGGGCCGAATCTTAAGTACCCGAAACCGACGTGCGTGCATGACTCGATGTATGAATGTGGAAGAAGCGAAAGAAATTTGTCAAGATCGTAGCAAGTAGAAAGAAGTGGTCTCTGCCTACTGCTCTGGGAAACAGGCGTGAATTAAAATATGTATGTATGTATGAGAATTACTAGTGAATAGTCCACTATTTGGATAATACCTTCTTTTCCTTAAAACACCTAATCAAAAGTATTAGAGAATAACGAGAGAATCAATAATAAAAAGTAGCTGTTTCAGGTGTTACAGTGGAATGACCCAGAGGCGGCATATTGCTAAAGTCAGTAGTGTCCCGCGATCTGGATCTCGAAACATATATCGCCCATGTACAGTACCCCAACGAAAATTTTAAGCACTAAAGTGCACTGTCATAACAAACTTCGAACTGAACATCTAATGACAAGTATGACAATAACAATGGCAGTCACAATGACAAGGTTTTTTAATGACATCATCGATCGTTTTCTTTTTTTTTAAGTTGACTTCAAGTCTATTTTTATTCTTTGACTGTACCTGTTCTTTGGATATTGATATTACACCGAATATCCAGTGGAGATAGTATCGTGTTGCAAACGAAATATCATGTGATATTTTTTGTTGTATATACAAATATACAATTTATAGTAGGATGTTAAACTCGATCATATTTTGTTAAATCTGTTAAAAGTGAAAACACGATTAGAAACAACAAGTTCAATAGTGTTATTTTTCAAACATGACACGTCGTTTGTTTTCGGTTGAATCTTCGAAACCCTACGGTCTTTGTAGATGATTTTAGGTTTAATACTTAAGTACTAATAACTTCTTAATCCTGGTAAAACATTTTTTATAATAAATATTTTGGTTTTAAAGTGCACAGCCATTATTTGAATTTGACCCTGCAATCAAGGAGCGCACACTATCTCCATCTCACTTTCTTCACACAATAAATGCCATTTTGATTCTTGTGTGGGCATGGCATACTGTTGGGCAAAGGTCTCCCCTCTGATCCACCATTCGTCCCTAATTTTCCAGCCATTCGCTTCGAAACGCGTCCGTCATACCGCCATTTCCTCTGGTCTGCCGATAATGTATACCAGACTAAATTAAAAATGCGTTGTACATTTTAGGTGATAATGGACAATGAGAAGCTGACGTGGCAGAAGGAATCCTTGGAACATATCGTTGACGCGACCTCTAAGGAGCGGGACGATCTTAAGGACAAATTAAGAAATGCCGAGGTAATAACAAACTGATAAGCAGAATTTTCTCCCGCTTTTTTTACAGCATAAATCCTGGCAACACTGACCTCGTTAGTGACAAACTCTTTTCTATTAAACGGACCATGTTCTAGTATCATAATAAACTTATATGCTGTTGTAGTGATTGTCAAACGGCATCGCGTATTTCATCAAAAAAATATTTTTTTAGTTAAACTAAATATACATACATACATAAGCTCACGCCTTTATTCCCAGTGTGGGGTAGGCAGAGATACAGAATTACTAACAACTCTAAAAACTTGTTAATCTGTTCTGTTACCACATTTTGCACAATTAGGCTAATATGTTTACCAGTGTATTAGTGACAGGTTGCAAGCCCATCGCCTAACAGTACACACAGCCTTTACACTAAACAAATACTGTCAAAATACGATGTCGTTAATTCACAACATCTGTAGTTTTACAATTATCTTATAATTATGTAGGATTGGTTTTATTTCATTAATTTTGACGCTTTGTTTTCATATTAATTCCGAGCGGCAAAAAGAATACACAGTATAGTTAGAATTTAGATTGTGATTATTGTAGTACAATTCCGATCATAACCGACGAAATGAAATTCGTTTTTTTATTTCTAATATTCACTAGTTCACAGTCACCTGTTGTTTACTTCACTATAGAGAATGCACTTACACCGAGTCACGTTTCATTTCAGTTGCAGCTTTCTAGCAAAGATAGCGAATACATTGCAGAGATAGATAAATTAAAATGCACCATTCAAGAACTGCAAGCGAGGCTGCAGTCCTCCAGTAGCATCGTAAGTATAAAACGATATAAGACAGCGTTTTATTATGTACAGTCAGCAGCAGAAGTAGATACGCAACCGAAGAGGTCAAAATGATCTGCACTCGACTCTATTGTCAAGAAAATACGTCGTGTCTAGATCATTTTGAGCATGTTATTCTGCTTAGCTACTTTTGATGCTGACTGTACTAGCTGTTCCCGCCCTCTTTGGCCGGGGGTTGTTTTTCATACAAACGTTCCTGACGCTTGCGAACAAAATAAAAAAGGGACTGAATTCGGTCGAGTCGTTCTCAAACGTATCCAAAACTACACCCTGACTTGTACTATATGTATTTTTATTTTCCTTCTCAGAATAGTCTATCTTCCGAAGAGATTCGGAAGCGAGACGGACATATACATCAGCTGGAGGGCAAGCTGTCCGCGCTACAGAGTGACTACAAGAGCTCACAGCTCAAGGTTCTGGAGCTGGAGAGCATTAAGGTTAGTTAAATATAATAGTAAAAGTTCAATATAAATTTAGTTATAGTATGCTTTGTCCCATTCTGTCAATATCAAATGTCGTGATGGCAGACAAGAATAAAGCATTCTTTAAGCACACTATTAGCTAAAGCGCGTTTATGAAATAAGAGGAGTAGTCTGTTAGAATGCATGCTGCATGCTAATTTGTAACTATTTGTATGCTTAACGGTAAAACATAGTGACCCTAGCTATCAGTGGCGAAGCGTCACGTAAATAATTAGGCAAGCCGGAGCAAAAAAAGGTGTATCTCTACTCTACGCTTATAATCAATTTTTATATCTGGGTGAGCGCGTCCTAACTTAATGACATGTTTTTTATTTTCAAAGGATAACTTTGAAAAACATGTTAGTTCATTAAGTAGGTAAGTACCTAATTTGTAAGACAACACTCAATTTGAACCAATGCAGCCATTTGTACTTTGAGTACAGACAGACGACAATATTTAAAAACCAAACCACGAATATAACCTGAATAAATAGATTTAAGCAAAACCTAAGGGTACCTAACGTATTAAAAGCGGAATTGAAACAAACCTCCGTCGTCGCCAAGAAACGCCAGATAACTAGTTGCCAAACACTATAATAACAATAAACAACAATCACAGAACGCTTAGCGAGCTAAATTTCACTGAGTTTCATAAAACAAAACACTAGGCAATTATAATAAATAACAAAAAAAAACTTTAATGGAAACACCGTGCATCTTTGCGCGCCGCGAAGCGAAAGTAATGGCGGCAAACTGGCAAATTATTATTACTAAAGGTCGAAGGTCGTTTGTGACGGCGACAGCGTCCTTGGGAAAAGAAAGATAATTCATGCACTTAAAGCTTAAAATTCGATAAAATAAGCCGGTTTGCCACCTCGGACCGTGGCGAGCTTTCTCGCTCTAATTTTCATTACGTCTCACGTGCCGCTGTGTCTGTGTGCGAGTTGGAAGCGCTAGGAAAATGTTTAAATGTGTTAGTGCAAGTCCGGAGCTGAGTCACCGGCATGTATGGCGGTTTTAATAAAATTGTGGGTGTAAGTTCGAGCGCGCGTAGGTAAATGTAACTGAGCGTGTGTGCGTGTATACGAAAATATTGTTCTTGTTTCTTTCTAGTACGAGGGCTGCCTTTTAAGTTCTGTCGTTTGCAAGCCTTCCGTGATTGCATAAAAAAGAACTAGTGTCATCTTAAAATATTTGAAATTAGAATTCGAAAACAAAAGAATGACTCGAAATCGGCCCAACCGTTTTAGTACAGCGCTCGTTCAAAGTTGACAAGTCAGTTGTGAAAATGGAAATTTCGAAGGAAAATTTACGTGCGATATTTCTTTACAACTTCAAAAGGGGCTTAACGCGACTTCAGTGCTTCGAAGAGTTGACTACGGTTTTCAATGATAAAGCACCATGCCTCCGGACTGTGGAACGCTGGTATTTAGAATTTCAACGTTGTTGCTCTAGTCTTGGTGATAGACATCGTGAAGGTCGACCAAAAACAGCCGTAACCCAGGAGAACATTGATGCTGTACGGCAACTGATCGTCGAAGATCGCCATGCGACATACCGTGAGATAGAAGCTTCCTTAAGTATTTCAGGGACCAGTGTTCACAGTATTTTGCATGATCACTTAGGCGTAAAAAAGTTGATCTCACGCTGGATACCACATTTACTCCGTGAAGACCAAAAAACGGCTCGCGTTCGATGGTGTCGCAAAACTCTGCGGCAATTCAACCGAGGAAACTCGAAACATGTTTACGACATTATCAGTGGTGACGAATCTTGGATATATGCCTACGATCCCGATTCTAAACAGCAGTCGACTGTTTGGGTGTTCCAAGATGAGCCAAAACCAACCAAAGTAATACGCTCACGGAGCACTTCGAAAAAAATAGTCGCCACGTTTGTGGCGAAAAGTGGCCACGTGGCCAACATCGTGCTCGAGGATCGTAAAACGGTTAATGCTGACTGGTATACCACTGTCTGTTTACCAGAAGTCATCGGCGAGTTTCGAAAAAATAACCCAAGACGTCGTATAAGACTGCACCACGATAATGCGAGCTCGCACACCGCCCGGCAAACAATTGCGTTTTTAAAAGAGCAAAACGTCGAAATTCTGGAACACCCGCCGCACAGTCCAGACTTAAGCCCTAACGATTTTTTTACTTTTCCAAAAATCAAGCAACGACTTCGTGGTCAACGGTACCAGACGCCTGAAGAAGCCGTTGAGGCATACAAAACGGCCATTTTGGAGACCCCGACTTCGGACTGGAATAAGTGTTTCGAAAACTGGTTCGATCGAATGAAAAAGTGTATTACATATCACGGTGATTACTTTGAAAAACAATAAATACCATTTAACACTTAAATTGTCTTTAGTTTTTCCAAACGACACAACTTAAAAGGCAGCCCTCGTAATATAGGTTAGTGAATGGGTGCGAGCGAGTGATAGATCTCGGCTTGGTAAATAAATAAATTTGAATTGCGGCGTTAGTGCGTTTTGTTCATGCATCGTATTATGAAGCAAGGTAAAGCTATAGTACACCGGGTTACTTTCGGTTTTACGTTTTGTTGTTTGTATACCTAGTGGCACCTACTCTATGCATAGGAATTTTTAGGGAAGCCGCTGGGAATCGGGTTGTATGGACGCTTCGCTACTGCTAGCTATATTTAACAAAACTATTTGAATTTGACTTATACAATGCTAAAAAAGGTCCCCCTAAGAAACGTGTTTTTTTCGGTTTGGTACGGAACCCTTCCTGTGCGAGTTCGACCAGCTCTTGGCCAGTTATTAATGACATTTCATTTGACAGTTGGAATTCACGAAACACAAGTCCGGCACCGCGGAGATCGTGAAGATATACAAGGACCAGATCCAGGATCTTCACAACAGACTGAAGGACGCGCAGATTACTGTGAGTACTATTGATTTGTTCATCATATTTTTTTTGAACTTGCAATACGCGAGTGTCTAATGTATCTATTCGACTGTGTCGACTATCGCTGTTAAGGAGTAAAAATATCTCCTTAAACCCAGTCCGAGTTTTGAATATGTATGTATGTATGTATGTATGTAAACTCTTTATTGCACAATAATGAAAAAACAATTACAAGTAAATTCGTACATAAACTTCAGATTAACATGTACAAAGGCGAACTTATCCCATCCAGTTAACCTGACCATGATTGAGGACACTGTACGAGGATAGGCAATAGGGATTTTGTAGGTATTGTGAAAAAACTAGGTCTGTACGTTTCCCTTTCCAAGAAAAGGGAAAGAAACAAAAAACAGACACACACAGACCTAGTTTTTCATAATAACTACAATATTTTCAACAATCCTAAAAATCTGACTTGATTCAGGGGCGTACAACGTTATTACCCGAAGCTAAATTTGTATGGATTTTAAATTTAGCAAAAAAAAGTGCCCGTTTTCTTTGCAACTTACTCCTGTATTTAGAAGTTATTAAATGAATTCTCTTGTCAGTTGTTCCAACCGGTGCGCCTCTCCCTGAGCCCCGACACGGAGGCGCCAAGCTCTGAGTTCTCCGGCTACTTGCACAACGTGAAGCTATACGACCGCACGCTGAAGCACCTCGCCGAGATGCTCAACACCCTGGCCCATGGGTATGTAACGACAAGAGCCTATAAACAAAGAAAATCGTGACAAACAACAATAGATAGTAGACAAATAGAAGAAGAATCTAGTCACGAAATGGTTCCAACTCAGCGTAATGCATGCAAGTCAGCGCTGGTCTTCTGTTGGAATCATCAGGCGAAACCATGGAGGATCACACTCATAATTATTTGAAATCGGGAAAATCCTTGCCACTTTATCGTATTCAAAAGTTTTTTAATGATCAGGCCATAGCTAATGACTTTGTTGTTGACATCTTTTATGACTCCATACCTATCCTAAGGCGTAAAATGCTCGATTCCTTATTAACCTCCTAATGTTAACTTTAATTTTATTTTAATTCAATTCTTGCATGTTATTTGTTCTTATATGTGTTAGATAAATGTTTTTGTTTGTTTTTTATTTTTATTATTATTGTATCCATTCAAGATTCGTTGTTTAAACTTTTAGTGTTAGTCCCTAGTAGACTGTATGACTACTGGTGCGTGCCTGTTATTGGCGCATGAACTTTAATTTTGACTGTCTATACATACCTATTTCAATTTTGTTGTTTATGTGCTCTTGGCATGTCTAATAAATAAATAAAGAAATAAAATAAAAAGAGAAACAAAAAAAAAACGCATGCTGCTTTTGGCTGAATGGGCAAAGGTCCCTTAGCCTTACATAGACAGTATGACAAAATAAAAGAAAAACAAAACACACAAACGTCACTAACTGTCTAATTTATCACCCAATTCATCCATATTGTTTTGTTATAAACAATAACAATGCAGTAACCTAATACAAACGAATAATTAGTAATAATTGAATTGAGAATAATTATATTTATCTTTTTTTTTACGAGCCTACTAATCCCGCAACGGCCTGTTTTCCCGTCTCTGCAGCAATGTACTACATTTTTAACCCCCGATGCAAAAAGAGGGGTGTTATAAGTTTGACCGTTATGTGTGTGTCTGTGGCACTTTAGCTCTTAAACGCGTGAACCAATTTGGATGTTTTTTTTTATTTGGCAGCAGCTTGTGGTACTTAGCTAAGTTTCATGAAAATTGTTTTAGCCGTTTAAGACTGCGTCGAGCGTACGCCGGATGTTCAGTGGTGCCCTCATTACTTTTATTGTGTGTTCTAATAAATCAAAGTATTTTCTTGAAATTGGACGAAATGTTTTTGTACTAAAAATGAAAACACAACTTATAGGGTATATCATACCTATAGTTTAATAACAATTCACCTTCGAGTTATTAACTTAACGGAAAAAAGTGGCCACCTTTTCCCGTTAAGCTGACTACTCAATGGGTAATTGTTATTAATAGTACATTACTACAGAGGCCGGGAAGTAGGGGGTTGCCGGCCGACTGATATAGACGGCCGAGCGAAGCGAGGCCGGATAGTTACGAGGCTGGCAACACCTTTTCACGGCGAGGTATGTATAGTGCTTTTCTCAAACATATGCAATGAAATAAAAAAAGACATCACTCAAAAAAGTAAATTGATAAATGTCCACCCTAGGGAAGAAAAGTAACTGGGTGTTAAAATAAAGTACCAGGAGCGCAGCGGTAATTAGGAGGTATATCAGGCATAGCGCAACTTAGATTTCAGGCGGTGCGGGCAGCCGGCGGGCGGCGGCGGGCGCACACGACAGCGCGGATGTCTCCCAAACGTTTATGCACTCCTAGTATTTGACGTTATAACATTTTCTCAAAAATTTTAAAAATATAATTTAGATATTCAGCCTGTTCATAAAACCAGCTGTCATGGCCATATTAAAATTAAAAAAAAATTACTTCCCGGCCTAGGCCTTCAATTTTGTATGAAATTCCTTTACAGTTCTCTCGAGTTGTTCCGTCGGGAACGTGGCACTTTGAAGCCTAAAATAACTAACATAACGCCGACATTACATAGCATGTTTGAGAAAAGATTATTACGTATCCCATAAATTGTGTTTTTACTTGAACTACAAAAACATTTCGTCTGATTGCAAGGAAATTCTTTAGTTAATTAGAAAACACAATAATAGTAATGAGGGCGCCACTGGACGGTCGACGTTTGCTCGGCGCAGTCTTAATAGATATCAGCTTTGAAAGAAGACCTCACCATATCGCGTGTTTTATCCATCTAATACTTACACTGTTTTTACCTGATGTTTGTTCCTAGCACCACGGACAGCCTGGTGCAGACGCTGGGCGTGGCGGCCAGCCTGCAGGAGCTCAAGATGGAGCGCTCCTCGCCCGGCCAGCTGCGCGCCGGGCTCGCCGAGCTGCGCACCATGCTCGACAAGCAGCACGCCGCCTCGCTCAACAACATGTACACTTTATTATTAAACTCTAACAGCCTTATTAACCTTTCGTGTGCTAATACACGGATCTGTGCCAGCCTATCATCTGCGTAGGCACGGGACTGTTCCAATGCCCTGCGTGCCTACCCGCATTTTATTTAAAACTTTTCGTTTAAAATCGATTGTAGGTCAAGCCTATAAAGTATTGAAATTTTCAAAAAATGGCTCCCTACATAAAATACTCAGTATAGCGGCGTCAATAGAATAATTTAAGGTTCCATACAACTCTAAAAACTTGTTGATAATTCTATAACCACGTTTTGCAGAATTAGGCTAAACCAGTGTATTAGTGCCAGGTTGCAAGCCCAAATGGATTTAAAAACTTTGCTGATTCGTAATTTAATTACTGTAATTAGCTAGGAAACTACTGAAAAACATTTGAAATAAAATAGGGAATAAAAGTTTTTTTGTGTAATAGGCATAAGGGAAAATTACAAATAATCTGATTAAAATTACCAATATCTCCAAAAGCAGTAAAAATCACTAAGCATATATAGGGGTTAAATCGATAGCTTTTTAGCTGCTCTATCAGCCATATAGGCGGGTTGACGTCCCCAAGGTGTCAAAAATACCAGGTCGGTTCACAAGAGCTAGCACGAAGGGATAGAACGAAAGTGAAGTCACCTATCACTGTGTTCTTTGATCCGACGTTCGAATTTCAAATCGAAAACCTGTTCACTTTTATAGTTTCGTTCACTCATTCAATCCATTCGTGCCAGCTCTTGTGAATAGAGCTGTACATACCTCTATGACACTGACGATAAGGCGCTTTTGACTGTACAACACATTTATATTTACCATGCAAGCTTTTAGATTTGAAACGTTAATCTAATCCTGATAGATTTAAATGTAGTAATTATTTATGTACTAATATTACAGAGGGCAAATCAAAGGCACGGTGACGATATTCGAGGGCATCTTCGCCGACTACAACGTGCTACTGAAGAAAGCACTCACTAAGCAAATTGTAAGTAGCAAAAATGCAATGTTCGTATCACAAAACTCCCTTTAAATTAATATACAGGTGGAAAGTTAAGATGGGGAGCTACTAGATCCCTTACTGCCACGCAAAAATGCTCTTAGGATACCTTTACAAACTTTTTAAGTGATGACAATCGACATTCACAGATTTTTGATAAAATGTACAGTTGATACTCGTAGTCGACAGTAAATGTGGTCAACAATGTTCAGAATGACCCTAACTAACATCCCTTTAAAACCCAACACTCTACTTCCAAACATCCCCTGTACATAGATGAAGAAAGTTACTGACATGTTGTAGCATCACCTTAAAAAGATGATCTTGAGAAAATTATCGGACTTATATAAAACTCTTAAACAAGGGAGATCAAAGTGTCACACCATTTAAAAAAAGTAAATATCGAAGTATAACCGCCCTCGCTTAGACTATAGACATTCAAGACTGTGTTGCGGGTGGTAGGACCTTGTGCAGGGTCCGTCCGGATCGCTACCACCATCTTATCCATTAACCTACCGCCAAACAGCAGTGTTCGCATTGTTGTGTTCCGGTTTGAGGATAAGACAGCCGGTGAAATGACTAGCATACGAGCCCCAATGCATAATAGATCGTCTAGTTGCACTTCAAAATACAATATTTAATTGTAAGACAGATATTTAATCTCGGATTGACTTTGATGATTAATGGAATACGCTACACACGAGGTCATTACACCTAGATTAATCTTGTGTTGTACAAAGTGTGATCATTTTAACGATCTTAATGTAATTCTATCATAAAGTTATCATCTTGTAAGCAAAAAATTACGTCTAGTTCATATTTGACGCAAAACAGGTCGTCTATTTAAAATAAAAACGGCTTTTTAAGTGGTATGATGTAAAATAATAGTTCATATTGAATAAAGAATATTCTCTGTCATCTAATATGTCAACGGGCTATATAAAAAGCCAAATTAGAAGCAAATTATCATTACTTCTTAATCATTATTTTATAAAAATGGCACGAGGTAAACCAGTCCCCGAAGAAGTGCGGAAAATTATCATTTCTCATAACAATAAGGGCAAATCGACGTACCAAATATCCAAGGACCTGTCGTTGCCACGATCTACAATTCAAACGATCATCGAGCATCATCGAAAACACGGAACACTCTCCTGTTTAAAGAAAACTGGCCATCCACGAATAACTAGCAAAGCAGAAAACAGGATTCTGAGGAAGATCATAAAGAAAAATCGTCGTGCAAGAGCAGGAGAACTTACCGTACTATGGCGTGACGCTATTAAAAAGAATATATCAGTCGACACCTGCAAGAGAGTGCTGAAGAAAATGGGCTACGGTTTTTACACAGCTAAAGAGAAACCGTTACTTACTCAAAAACAGAAAAACAACAGGTTGAAATTCGCTAAAGAACACAGAAACTGGACTGCCGATCAGTGGCGAAGAATAATATGGAGCGACGAATCGAAATTCGACGTCACAGTTGTCGACGAACGAAGTAAAGTCATTCGAGAAAAAGAAGAGGCATTTCATAATGACTGTCTTAAGCGAAAGGTGAAGTTTCCGGCATCTTTGATGATTTGGGGCTGTATGTCGGCACAGGGTGTAGGCCGTCTGCAATTTATAGATGGAACCGTCAATGCCGAGAAATACAAAAGCATCTTGGAAGAGAGTTTGCTGCCGTCTATACCGAAGTTGAAACTTAGAAATGCATTTACTTTTCAACAAGACGGTGCCTCATGCCATACCGCCAAGACGACGATGGCGTGGCTGAAGTCCAAAAAAATCCTTACCATGTCATGGCCGTCCAGCAGCCCAGACTTATCTCCCATAGAAACTTCGTGGTGGAAAATGAAGAAGAAGTTGCGAAAGGACCCTTCTAGGTCAAAAGCTGATCTTAAGGAGAAACTACGCTGTGTCTGGAATGGAATAACTCCTGAAGAGTGTCGAGAGTTACTAGATTCAATGCCGTTCAGGATCAAAGCCGTTTTAGATGCAAAAGGTGACGCCACCAAATGGTAGACGTTCTATTCTGCGTCGGTTGAACTGAAGACGAACTTTTTTGCGGGTGTTACATTTTGCGAAATAATGTTTTTTTTTTAATTACCGTGGAATGTTATATTTTTTTTTGTTGGAAAATAAAATATTATTTATAATCTATATGGTTTTTATGTTAGATTTTCTACTAAACATCTAGGTCTCCCTGAATTTTATGTTGAAGTTAGGTTAATATTTTTTTGTCTGGCGGACGAACTCATTTGCATTGGGGCTCGTAGAGGCATTCCATCTTAGTCCTCAGGGTTGGCAACGCATTTGCAGTCTTAGGATTGCATTGCAGTCTTGTGAATGCGAATGTCTATGGGTCACAGTTTCCGCTTACCATCAGGTGGCCTGTGTGCTCGTTTGTCTTCTCTATGCCATAAAAAAAAACTACCCATGTCCTCCATTACAGAAGCCGTCTAGCGGCGCCAATGTGGAGGCTCTTACCGCGGCGTTGCTCGCGCGCGGACAGGAAGTGTCCACCATGTTGTTAGAGATCAACAAACTCAAGGAGGAAAAAGAAGAGGTCGACGTGTTGAAGGCGCAGCTGGACTTGTACCAGTGAGTGTCGATGCAAAGTTTAAAAGTATCATCATTTTCACACATACAGTCAACCAATTTGATTCCTAGGCCACTATGGACTTTGTCAACGTGACGTTGTAAACCAAATCATAGGGAGTCTCTTACGTTTTGGTTGACAATGTCACTTTAACATAGTCCAAAGTGGCCTAGAAATCAAATTGGTTTACTGTACAAAACTCCGTATTCATAAAAGCGCTATAAACCTATTTTAGCTAAAGTATACTTGGTCCCTTTCTGTCAAATTTCAAATGTCATAATGACATATAAGGACAGAGTATATCTTAAGCACACTTTAGCTATTGCGCGTTTGTTAATAAGAGGGGAAAACAGTTTTATCCCAAAGGAGAATACTCTACTTTTTTCACCTTTTCTTTGTTATGCGTACATGGCTTGTAGTGGCCAGTTCGATTTTCAAATAAGTTCTATTTGCTGTTGGTTTCTATGGAACAATTTATCATAAGAATTCAAATCTCATTATTAACCAGCGGGTTATAATGAAATTCAGTAGCGTATTATAACCCGCCGGGTCATAATATTGTACTGAATCTCATTATAACCCGCTGGTTAGCCGATGGCCATAATGACTTACTTTAGGTGAGGTTTGTATGATATATAATTGGGCGATTTCGAGCATGTGGTGTGAAAAACATATTTTTCTCAAACATGGTCGGAAAGAACGGTTTTTGGATTGAAACACAAGGACGGAAAGTGCCTCATTTTACTCCTAGGAGTAAAAAACCATATGAAAACACTTTCCGTCCATGTCCATATTGTTTCTAAAAGTGCTCTCTATTGCATACAAAATCGAAAGGAACGTGAAAAAAATCCCGCACACTTTATTATATTATTTGAGAAAAGCATTATGTATGCCGCGGCGGAAACGAGGATTTCCTGACTCGTATTTTAGCAGGCCTCGCTATTGCTCGGCCTGCTAACCACCTCGTCAGGAAATCCCTTACTTTCCGCGCCTAGGCAATAATGTACTATTTCTGCTCAGGAGTGACTTCGAAGCGGAGCGCGAGGCGCGCGAGAAGATGGCCGCCGACAAAGAGAACATCCTGCGCGACCTGCGCACCACCGAGCGCCGCAACCAGGAGCTCACGCAGCTGCTCAACCAGGTCAGTACACGAAAAAACAACTTTCCTGTGGTCAATAGTTAAAGGCATGCTTATAACCAGAGCTCGGAATAGGTAGTGCCTATTTACCTAAACTTCGCGGGAGGACGTAACTACGAGTGGTTACAACCAGCAAAAAAAATATCTTATTACTGAATACGGGATTTTCCGGGATTGACTGTATTACTCTAAAGGCTTAATACATTTAACTTTACTTATAAATCTTGCCATATTGCATATTATTTATTTATTTATCTTGAAATAGCAATTAGTTATTAAAAAATATAATGCATATCAAATGGAATCAAAGGGAGCCTGAAATTTGATCTTTTCTTAGTTGATTTAATAATATCGTATAGAATGTATTCAATAAACATAACTAAACAAACATTTTTTACGACTGATTGTTATTTCAAGATAAATAAATAAATAATATGCAATATAACAAGATTTATTAGTAAAGTTAATTGTATTAAGCCTTTAGAGTAATACAGTAAATCCCGGAAAATCACGCATTCAATAAAAATTAATGATTATTTTGGCTGGTTGTAACCACTCGTAGTTACGTCCTCCCGCGAAGTTTAGGTAAATAGGTACTACCTATTCCGAGCTCTAGTTATAACTTATGTTTTTATGCAGATACGGTTTCAGCCGGAAAATTAACCTTTAAAAACGTTAACTTCGGGTATGTCCACATGAAAGACTGTAACCTAAATCTGTGCATGAATACTTGTCCCACTGCCGGCGAGCAAGCAATTAGCTGTCGACTATTTTTTTACTCAAGAAAACCAAAGATATAGATCCCGTGTCATTAAAAGAGACACATATAATTATAGTTGAACGTTGGCTGTTCATACTGCCGGTGGGAACTCTCCACTAGTTTGTCGAAACAATATACATAGATCCCGTGTCACTAAAAGAGACACATATAATTATAGTTGAACGTTGGCTGTTCATACTGCCGGTGGGAACTCTCTCCACTAGTTTGTCGAAACAATATACATAGATCCCGTGTCACTAAAAGAGACACATATAATGATAGTTGAACGCTGGCTGTTCACACTGTGGGCGAGAACTCTTTCCAGTAGTTTGTCGAAACAAAAGATATACATCCCGAGTCAATAAAAGAGACACATTATGTCAATAGTTTATTGCTGGCTTTACTCGCTCATCGTCGGCGGTGGGATAAGGGTGGAGACACATCTATCAGCACCAATTCGAATTAGAAAATGTCTGTTTTTTTATGAACATGCGTACGCTTTCGAAAGTAGAATTAATGCGTACGCATCTTGATACAAAGTAACTATTTTATATAGACAAAATGTGAATCGCTGCTGATAGATGTGACTCCACCCTAAGTGCCTTGGAGCGGTACTATACAAACGTCAAACGCATTGTGTGGCATGTTGAAGACGCAACGCACAGCCAATGGGCTCGTGAGGCCCTCTTAACCAAATTTAGATAGGCCAAAAAAGAATTTGATATCATCCCTTTACTTTCTCAACCTCGTATATGATCGTACGGCCGTTTCCTCGTGGTCCTACTATTTTTGTCCTACTGACTTTCGACGGAGCCCCGCCCAAGGGCGGAGCTCCTGCTTCTAAGTGGTTTTGCCCTTCGGGCATCTGAAGATGCCTTAACGAACCTAACCTACCTACTTTTACAACCATAATTAGTATTTAGTGATCAAATCTAGGTTCACTTTTTGACTAGTAGGACAAATTAGTAGGACCACGAGGAAGTAAGTGATCGTACAGTTAGATACGAAAGTAGTCTTTATTTTTTAGGGAACATGAGTTACTATATTGTGACCCGAACTGCGTCATTCACAAGTAGTATCTACTATATCAACTCTTTGGGTTAACACAATCATGACTGTGTTGCCAGTTACCTACACTATTAGCTCCCTGATACTTGTAATTTTTTTGTGCGACCTTTAATCTACATAATTACCAAAATATCCCTAAAATCATCCTTAGGGTTCTTCTGATCTGATTTTATATTTTTTCATTTTATTTAGCACCCTTTTAATTTCGGAATTCTATTTTATCCGGAACATAAGCATATTCTGCCGTCCTAAGCCAAAACGCAGTAACTAAAATAAACCTTTTTTTAGTAATAACAACCTTATAACTAACATAGTAGAATTGTATTCGCTCTGGTTATTGAATTGAAGATACTGCTTTTTGGCTTAGGAGGGGCAGTATTATGCTCCCACAAGATCAACTTGAGATCTGGTGACGCCGCGGGAAGCTTGATGGGAGTGCGACACCGATCGTTGCGGCGATTCTTTATTTTTACTGTTTTACTTTGAGTGCGACGACTGTAGTACAGCTTTAAATTCAGTTCAAAAATGCAGTCAATAGCTTAAGTAACCAGACCTGCGGGCCTATTATGGTCGTGTTTATCGATGTGGATATACGTGGATACGACATCTGTCACTTTCTGACCAGTATTTACTAAGTGTGGGAGTGACGTGATGGATGCTTTGTTCAACGCGATAAAGGTGACCATAAAGGTGGCCTGGGTACTTTAGCTATTGACTAAGTTAACGCTATCACACTTGAGACTCTCAACTGAGAGCTTGTTTATCAGTCGGATTCTATAGAAAACCGAAAATTGCTAATAACTATACTCCATTTGTTTAGTTACTTAAATATATGTAAACAAACCAAACAACGTGGCTCCGTTAAACAGCCATGCGAAACTGTTTAGTTGAGCTTTCACGTATCAGTGTTCTATGTCAAGTGTTTTTTGTTTACATTTAGTTAGCAAGTACCCAAACAAATGGAGTTAGAGATGAAAGAGACTTAGTCTTTTAAGGCCTATTAAACAGACTAGACAAAATTTTAAAGCCTTACGACTAGAATAGTCTTGTAACCCTTTAGTCTATAGTCATACGACTACAAACTGACGACTAATTTCAGTCGTAGTCTTTAACCTTATAACGTAAAACGCTTAAAAGACTAAAAGGACTAAAAGCACCTTATCGCCTTGGGCTGGCGTGTCACATAGGAAATCGAACGTTTTGATAACCCATGAGTAAAATAAAATTGGAAAGCAGCTAAATTGTCTATCCTTGTTGTTAGTAGGACACAAAATACGATGATGAGTCATGTGTTATACTTGAACGGGAGTCCTTTTAAAAACTTTAGTTTTTTGTAAACAAGTCTAGTCGTTTAAGTTGTTTAGTCTTTTAATACAACGACTAAGTCTTATTAATAAAAACTCGAACCTTTAGTCTTTATTTTAGAGTCGAGTCCTGTAAGATGGAGGCTAGTCTTTTTAATAGGCCTTAAAAGACTTAGTCTCTTTCATCTCTAATAAAGTGCGGCCGTCGGCCACAAAGAATTTCGTTCATTGACCCTCACCATTACTTGTCTCACTCACTTGCGCACAATGAAATTGCCGTTGCGCTCGCACATCAACATTGACCGCCGGCATCATTGATTGTAAACCTTTTCCCTATAGTAATACGACGCCCTACAGTAAAGGTCAATGTACGAAATTCTTTGTCGTCGGCGTCCGCGCTTTGGAACTGGTAGTACTGTACTTCCTTATTCCTTACTAATTGACAAGGGTTACCATGGGATATTATTGAATATATTGAGATAAACTTGCAACACTTACCACGTCTTGATAACAAAAACTTGGGACCTGTATTAAACATGGATGCAGATTTTAAAGCTTTGTATATCTTCTAAATTCTGGTTCTGTGTGTGTATTTGCGTTTCTGTGTACTGTGTATCTGCGTGTCTGTGTTCTGTGTGTCTGTTATTTGCGTTTCTGTACACTGTGCATCTGTGTATGTACGTATCTGTGTCTGTGTATTTGCGTTTCTGTACTGTGTATCTGCGTGTCTGTGTTCTGTGTATCTGTGGATGTGCTTGTCTGTGTTCTTGTGTATTTGCGTTTCAGTGTTCTGTGTATCTGTGTATGTGTGACGTGTGTGTCTGTGTATTTGTGTTCCTGTGTCCTGTGTATCTGTGTATAAGCGTGTCGGTATCATGTATATCTGCGTATCAGTCTTTATATTACGGCATTGATGTTTCAAAACGGATGAACAAATTTAATTGAAATGGTTCTTAGATAGGTTTCGTCAAAATTTGTTGAGCAGTTCAAAAGGTATTCTTTCCGGAAGAAGGGGTCGTCATTATATCGGGGGTTTTATCTTTTTAATTGCCCAGCAATGGGACACTCACATAGGGTAGTAAAAAATAAAAATAAAGAAAAAGATAATTTTTGGCTTTCAAATCGACAAAAGCTTTACATTTTTTTTGGCTTATTTGTATGCTTAACAATGTTTTATGTCACGTTCTTTACGCTATATACGTATTTAAGTATATTTAACGCTGCACGCCCTATCGGATATATCCTTCGTTACGGTTCCTCGTTACACGGCTTCATTATTACTAACAGTGGGTCTTAACTCTCTTAAATTACCAATAGATAATAAACTTTCTGACTAGATAGTTAAAGTTAATTTTGTAACAAACAAAATATTCCCTTTGGGAAACCGTTGCAAGTGACAGAAGCACTCAATATAGTGTGTTATGCAGTTCCGGCGACGACACGCGGGCGACCAAGACCCCTGCCACGTACAATGAAGCCATCCACGCCACGAGCTACCAAATTCACAAGCAACATTGAAAACCTTAGATAGTATGAAAAAAATTGCAATTATAAAAGGTTTGCATCCGACAACATTGTGCACGATTTTCCAGCGGAAGAAAGTCGCAAAGTCATATTTTTTGCCAATTTTATGGGAAACATTTAACCGTTTTTAACTATGTGACCACCTATGTATGTTAATGTATATTATTGTCCACTGTCACAACTACATTCAAAAAACGAATACAGCAGTAGAAAGTGTAAGTCAAACCTGTTTAGGGTTGACTTTTCATTTTTATTTTACTGTAGATCCAATAAACCTTTTCAAGAGACTTTAGGAATGTGGATCAGCACACATCCATTCGCGCGACATCGCATTTTCTTGTTAATTAATTGTGATTGCGTGCGGGCTGCTCGATAGATAGTATACTCAGTCTGACTAATGATTTTTCTGAGAAACAGAAATGGACAGTTTTATCAAAATGCGAGGCAGGATTGTGCTTATCTCTTCTGTTAGTCAGCATAATCTTTTAATTATTTTTATCTACTCTCATATCGTAAAGTTCGAATAATAAACTTCAAAACGAATTTATATTGGCATACTTTATAAACAAAATACCGAAAAAACAAACACTTTATAACATTATTTCTCTAACAAAATAATGTTATAAAGTAATGTTTTTACCATTACGATACAACTTAATCCAAAAAGTTAATGTCACCAACGAGGTTCCATATTATTTATCTTTTTAAATGTACTACGTAATTTTTACAGCATAACAAAAAGTTTTCTTTCCAATTTTTACTTGTCTGTGACAGCGCCCGTTTTAACGCATGCGCGGTGATGTGCTAGGATTTGGCGCCATTCATTGAATACTTTTTTTTTTTTATTTATTTATTTATTTAGAATACGTTTTGTTGTAATGTATGAGAGTAGATAAAGTAGTGTATGAAACTGCACATAACTAGGTATTAAAACACTCGTGTGATACTATTAAAAACCTCGCCTAGCGGCTCGGTTCTTAAACACACACTCTTGTTTTAATACCCCTCATTATGCAACAATTTCATAAACTACTATTTCGATGAAATATTCTGCAGTAAAAAAGAAGTAATATGTATGAATTATAAAAAAGAGCCATTTCAATGCTCTTGCGTGATTAAAACCCTTGTTTTTGTGATATTTTTTTTGTATCCTACTGGTAACTTTATTTTGTTGAAGCTTTTTACAAGCAGAGTGATTGTTATATATTATGCTTCCAAATATATGTATGTATGTAAACTCTTTATTGCACATAAACAATTACAAGACATGTTTGCATCAATATAAATAATGTACATAGGCGAACTATAAAGAAAATAAAGAAAATATAAAGAGTAGAAAGGTAAATTTGGCCTAACCCTTCCTAGGATAACTTAATGTTCAACAAATTTATGTAATATAGGTTAAACCGCCTCTCCAACACTCTTCGGTAATTGGCCATTTTGCAATATTTTTACTAGTGACCGACCGAAACATGTTATTTTGCCGAAACCGAAACCGAAACCGAAGGTTCGGTTTCATTGTAGTTTCGGCCGAAACCGAAACCGAAACCGAACCTTTTATATAAAAAAAAAAGTCCTTAAAAAGTCGAAAAAATTTTAGTAAGCCCGTTTTTTTCTAAAATTAATATCTCGCCGACCTATAATTACAGGTTTCTACTTTCAAAGATTTATCACAATGAAATTTCAGCACAGTTACAGAGGTTCTGTTTGAAAATTTAACTACCTACTATATTGCCAGCCGTTCCGAGCGCGCCCGACGTTAGCCGAGCGCAACCCGAAGGTACGATGTTGTAAGTTTCGGCGCGGCCGAAGGGTTCGGCTGTTTTTGGCCGAAACCGAAACTCGGGCCGAAACTTGATTTTTTGGCCGAAACCGAAACTCGGGCCGAAACTTGATTTTTTGGCCGAAACTGGCCGAAACCGAAACCGAAACCGAAACCGAAATTTCGGTCGGACACTAATTTTTACTAACGGTGTGATTGTATAAAATTGATGGCTTGTAACTAACCGTCAATTTCTTAAGTGGCCAGTTATTGACGATTTACCTACATAGTTTTTTGATCGAATACTTATATAGGTATGTATGTAAAAAAATTACATTATTTAGGCATAAAACAGTTCATCACGATTATTCCCTGTCCTGTATTGGTTGATTTAGGAGAAGAGAAAATTTTCAAAATATTTTGATCAGTTTTGGCCACCACTGGCCCTGTGTTTAAAAAAATGTGTATGTATATAGAATACTAGCAGTTGCTAGTGACTCCGTCCGCATAGAGATCGTCTACTGGGTAACCTATCGATGTTTCGAAAAACTTTTGACCGCTGTTTCGTTTGTACGAAAACTATTTATCTCTGAACCCATTAATCAAAATGGCGGACAAAAGTTTTTCGAACTTAATATAGGTACTTAACCCGTTTACTGTTATTCCCTCATTATGGAACTATCCAATTTTCCGGGATAAAAATACCAGGATAAAACTTATTAAAATCGTTGTGCCGATTCAGCTGTGAAAGGGTATTTTGGATACCAAAGTAGCCAAAGTAATGCGGCCGGTAAAAAACCACCAGTGTCTTATTATTAGTATCCATAAGGTTTAAAGTTAACTGCGGGACTGCCAAGTGGCCTGTACACCTTATCATTTAAAATGTACTTAAGCTAGTGTTGTGTGTTTGAGCTTTGAGTCATAAACTACTATAGTCTATGCCAATGAAAATTGCCAAAGATGTAAACAATTTAGTACTGTTTGACACATAACCTCAAATATTAATCAATCGTGGTTTTATTTAAAATTACGTATAATTAATAGTTACTTAATCTTAAACTTAATGTGAAAGTAAAGATCAAGTGTATAAATCATTGCAAAGGCTTCATCTTTAAAAGCACGTGATTATCGAGTAATAATGGTAAATGGGTTCGTTTGGTTGTATTTACATCTTTGCCAATTTTAATTAACACAGACTATAGACTCGAGGTTACCACGTCCAGAAAGTTTTAACCTTTAAAACTTGGAGACTTTAAAGCTAGGCTCGCATCGCTGCTGTCGACCTTTCGAAGTTCCAGGCTTTAAAGTTTCGGATTTAAAACACGAACCTAAAAGCATAGCATTTTGATCTTATTTTAGGTGCCGTTTAATTTGCATTTTTTTTGGCATAATTTCATTTAACTTCGTTCGAAAAGAATTCTGCAATGACACAAATTGTATAATTTTATCAGGCATATGGTCAATTAACATTGAAAGTCATTTTCTTGTTGTTATGCATTTTAAGTCGACTTTATCCAACTATATAGACTTCCAACTAGATAGAACTGTGACAAAATTAGTAGTAGTCAAAGACTACAATTTACTACTTTTTAAACTATAGTATACATATATACATTTCGTTGTTAAGCTTTATATTTTAATGTCATTAGTTTATTTTACATATCGAAATTATGCAATTCGTGCTAACTAAATAAAATTACATTCGTTGTTATGCAACTCATTACACACCCTAATCATGCTTGTTGTGTCGAAAACAAGAAATTGTAAATTACTTGTGACCCTAAAGCTCGAGTCTTTTAGTTCTTAAGATTTGAGCCTACGAGCCTCGATCCCTCAACCCTGGAGGCATTAAGAGACTCAAATATTGAAGGTTTAAGTTCTTACTCTTTTGAGCGCCAAGGCTGACAAATCACGTCATCGGAAATTCGTGGCACTGACGCCAAACGACGGCAATTGCCGTCAAACGATATACGCCTCAAGACTGTGGCGTCTGAGACACGTCGTATTACTTCGCTACTTGCCGTTCTAAAGATTAAAGCTTACACCGTCAAGGTTTGCGAGTCTTCAAGGGTTTAAAGCCAGTGATAGTATGTAACTATTGTGATAGATCCTAGCATTTACCCAACGGCAAAGCCTAGGGATATATTCCTATTAATACATAACACTTTTTGTGATCTATTAAATAAAATATACTTTAACTACTATTGCTGTTGTTATTTTAAAACGACCGATTTCATCAGACAAGGACGCAGCTATTCGGTCCAAAAAAAATAGCGTGTTCATCTCTCTTATAACAGATGCATCCCGATCGGTTGGCTGATGAAATCGGTAAATACATAAAATCGCCATTTCACCACCGTGACAATGACAGTTTCGTTATGAATTACATAGCCGATTGGGCCCAGCACTAAATAATCATGGAGTTTGAAATGTGAACTGAATTGTTACGTGTCAACGTTTGTGACATACAGGACAGGTTAGCAATCTACACCGGCTAAGTGAGGGCTATTCCTACGTCACCATTACCAAGATACCGGGAATAAAAACCCTCCCAATTCATTTTAGTAATAACAGCTGGGATTTATTATTTCCAGTACCTACCAATACAGATACCAAGTTCGTAAACAAATAAGTAATGACAATAGTGGACGCTTTATGCTGATAGGCACCAATAATGGACACTGCTTTTGAGCGCCATAGTCGGCACTAGCCGACAACTGTAAGCCGTGCCACTGACGTCACTGTCGGCTATAGCAGACACAAGTTTAAGATTAAAAGAGACTTAGTTTTTTTGTGTATTATGTTGTATTTTTTTTTATTATTATTTGGCGAAAGGCGTTCAAAAGGTTAACCCTTCATTCAGATCAAGATCATACAATTATAAATTGACTATAGAAAAAATCTTATAAGAACAGTGTCCCACATCGGGCCGTGTCCATTACTAAATTCATTTGGGAGTCGTTTATGAGTGTATTGGGTGTGGTAAGTGTACGGAGACTAAACTTTGCATCGATTAAGAACAAAAGACGTGCTGGGAGCGTCGCGTGGTTTTCTTATATGAAATTTGGTAAAATTCTCAAATGTCCATGTATTAAATACAATTTATTCATACGTTCATTCATACAAACTATTGTAAAAGACATGTATTTGCAAGAAAAGGTCGAAACATCAGACTGAATTCCATTTGAGCAAAATACTCTATCAATGAGTTAAATTTCTATGGATAGTATGTCATTTATAGCAAAAATAGGCAACGACGTAAAATAGAACCCTGAGAAACTTCTTATTTAACATTCTGGAAGCCACAGTTGATGACACATACCAGAGGAATATCACAAACGTTTATCTACTACGCATGGCGAGGCTTTTATACAAAGTACAAACAGCCATGGACCCAAAATAGCACCCTGAGGCATTCCTAGTATTCTGCCGTCCTAAGCCAATAGGCAGTAACTAAGATAAACCCGCCTGTAGTAATATCAACTTTATTACTAAGACAATAGAATTGAATCTGCTTTGGAGGGTAGTACGAGGGTGCATTGAAAAGTTCTGAGCCTAAGGTTGTATATAATAAAAAAAAAAAAAAAATACTGGCAGGTAAAAGTGCCATATTTAGTCGCCATTATGCACTATCTTTTGTTTTTTTCTTGTCACAATTTTGCATTTTATGCTGGAACTGCTACATAAGGTCACCAGCACGGTCTGCGACGTCACCCGCTCAGCTCTAAGTATCGTAGAACGCTGGTGCTCAACCAACAAACTATCTGTCAACCCAAAGAAAACGGAGATGGTATTGTTCACTAACAAACGCAGCCTGGGCAACTACCAACTCCCCAAGTTGTTTGGAACAGAACTCCAGCTATCGAATGAGGTAAAGTATCTAGGAGTCGTACTTGACAGCAAATTGAACTGGAGCAACCACCTGAACAGCAAGATAGACAAAGCAACAATCGCTTTCTGGCAGTGTCGCAGGATGGTAGGTAAAACATGGGGTCTACACCCCAAGATCATCCTATGGCTCTACACGTCAGTGATACGACCAATCATTGCCTATGGTGCGGTAGTCTGGTGGCCACGCACCAGACTGTCCACTGTGGAATCAAAACTACAACGACTCCAGAGACTAGCCGGCATGGCAGCCACCGGATGCATGCGGACTACGCCCACAGCATCCCTGGAAGCCATACTCGACCTCCCGCCACTGCACCTCTTCATCCAGCAGGAGGCGGCGGCAACAGCGGTACGTCTTAGGAATTTTCACCTGTGGAAACCTGCCAGGGTACCACACACCGAAATACTCTATGAAGCGGTTAACGAGGAGCCACTCATAGAGGCGGCTACCGACAGAATACCGAAACAGTTTATCTTCGACAAGAAGTACAAAATTCAACTGTATGAAGATCCGTGGGAAGGCCTCAATCCCAGGGAAGTGAGGATCTTCACAGACGGATCCAAGACAAAGTCTGGATCCGGAGCAGGTACTTTTTCAGAAGATCTAAACATACATATCTCAACGCCATTAGGAGCCCATACCACAGTCTTCCAGGCAGAATGCGTGGGCATCATTATGGCTACAATAGCGATTGAGCAAAGGAAGGTAAAGGATCTCCCCATCCGTATACTCTCCGACAGCCGATCAGTTCTCCAAGCCTTACAGTGCTATACAGTAACGTCAGGGCTAATATACGAATGTCACAACGCCCTCTCTAAGGTATGTAACCTAAACCCCATCACCCTACAGTGGATAAAGGGACATAGCAACTCACGCGGTAACGACGCGGCTGATGTACTCGCGAGAAGGGGCTCAGAAATGGAACTGATAGGTCCTGAACCGTTTCTGCCCCTGCCGACCAGCTGGCTGCGGAACAAACTGCGGCGAATCACCAAGGTAAAGCACCAGCACCACTGGAGCAACCTAGACACCTGCAGGCAGAGTAAGGAAGCTCTTCCGATAATCAATCCCGGATTGTCGCGTAAGCTACGATTACTCAAAAGGGCCCAACTCCGATTGTTAACTGGAGCCATAACTGGCCATGCCTTGTTTAACAAACACTTGTTCACATTAGGTGTTACAGACAGCCCCCTGTGCAGAGCTTGTATGACGGCGGAGGAAACCGCAGCCCACGTCATCATGGAATGTCCAGAGGTGGCAACATACCGGGCACGTCATCTCGGAACACCGAGGTCGCTACCAGAGGCCGTCGGCAACATCAAGGGTCTGCTAGGCTTTCTGGTTGAACTGGGTTGGCAAGAGTAGTGCCAGTAACCCAGCACGCAAAAAAGGCGCATTTGTTAAGTCGTCGAGTTGCGGAAATTAGCCCGCTACAACCTATAACCTATAACCTATAAGGTCACTGATTTTTCAAGTAATGGATAAAATTGAGCACCGTTCTGTCATAAAATATTTGCAAAAGAAGGGGTTAACACCAAAACAAATATTTGAAGATATGAACAAAACATTAGGGCAATCTGCTCCATCGTATGCTACCATAAAAAGATGGGTAGCTGATTTCAAACGTGGCCGGGAGACTGTTCAAGACGAGCCTAGGAGTGGGCGGCCGTTGACGCCTACTACGGATGAAAATGTCAATAAAATATTAGATGCGATAATGAAGGATAGGCGATTGAAGATTGTGGAGATAGCGGAAGCAATGGGTATTTCTTATGAGCGGGCACAGAACATCATCACCGATGTTCTTGGATTTTCTAAGGTGTCAGCCAGGTGGGTGCCTAGACTGCTTTCAGTCGAGAACAAACGAGTACTGGTTACAATTTCCCAAGATTGTTTGGACATGTTTCAACGTGACCCCGAAGATTTTCTCAATCGTTTTATAACTATGGACGAGACATGGGTCCACCACAGTACACCAGAATCGAAAGAACAATCCAGGCAATGGAAAAGACCAGGTTCACCACCACCCAAAAAACCCAAGGTCATTTTGTCAGCTAATAAGGTAATGGCCTCGGTTTTCTGGGATTGCAGGGGGGTTATCATGATAGACTATCTCGAAAAGGGCAAAACAATAAATTCAGAGTACTATTGTGCTCTTTTACGTCGTCTGCGAGAGGAAATTAAAATAAAGAGACCTGGAATGCTGTCGAAAAAAGTATTGTTTCACCAAGACAACGCTCGCGTTCACACTTCGGCGAAATCAATGGCACAAATACATGATTGTGGATTTGAAGTGCTGCCGCATCCCCCTTACTCGCCGGATCTAGCTCCTTCCGATTATCATCTCTTCCCAAACCTCAAAAAACACTTGGGAGGACAAAGATTTTCGACTAATATGGAGGTACAAGAAGCAGTAGACTCATATTTTAACGACCTCAGAGATTCTTTTTTTTTTGATGGGATAATGAAGTTGGAGGCGAGGTGGACTAAGTGCATTGACCTTCATGGAGACTATGTCGAAAAATAAAATTGTTATAAAAAGTGAGCCAGTTAGTTTTTTTTACCAGGCTCAGAACTTTTCAATCCACCCTCGTATTAATACTCTTGTTTTTATGGCATCATTATAAAACGCTCCATAATCATATGCTCATATGCTCCAATCATAATGCTCCATGGTCAGTTTGTGCAACCTCTAAATACTGTCTCATTATTTTGAAATGTTTGGGCCTCTGGTCTCAAGTCGGTCTAGATGTCATTTAGGTATTTTCCTACTCCTGTACTTTTATCTGTCATTTATATAGTCACGAACACTAATATAAGAACATACATAATATGTCCGCAGAATAATCCAGAGAAAAGTCTATCTTGTCTATGCCCCAAAACAGCACTTGTGCGTTTTTGAGATAAAACGATACGGCCAGCTGCCAAAGCTTAGCGTTGCACAATCGATTTAATCATATTTTAACGATTGTGAAATAGGGACTATAAATCACCTAATGTTTTGAGAAATGATTTCAGTTGCCTGATTGGTCGATTTTAAAATAGCTGTATTCTGGTTGGTTGATACGAAATACAAAGTTTTTTTTAAAGATTTAAATTAGTTAAAGAGAAACACGTACCTAAAAGAACCTATCGTTCCGTTTGACAGTCGATGTGTATTGTGATTGGTGGATTTAATTTGGTGAAGTATTCTGATTGGTCAAATTAAAATGTTTTGGAATTGTAAATAATTATATTTTCCATTCCGTCAATTTAAAAACAAAGTAAACCATAGACACATATTTTGTCATTTTCTTGTTTCCCGCTCGTTTGTTGTTCTTTACTTCGTTCGTTCGTTTGTAAGTTTTTTCGCTTAGTTTTGCATTTCATTTGAAACCTAGTCGTAGAAAAAGTATTGTATGCAACGGTGTATAACTAAGTCAAAAAACACTCGTGGCGCTTCCTTTACGATGTTCGCCTTCGGCTCACATCGTAACACACGCCACTCATATTTTTTGACCTCTCTTATACAACTATTGCATAAATTACTATTTTATGCAAACAAATATATACAACAGCCAAACTTCTATAAACAGCAGCCTCTTCGGCCGGTAAACGCGCCGAACCAGACCGTCGGGCCCCGTCAGCCGACCGTCGGGCCACGCCAGCCGACCGTCGGGCCACGTCAGCCGACCGCTGGACCGCGTCAGCCAACCACTTCAGGCAGCGGGACCGGACCGCGACCTGGTCTGGCCCCCAGCCAGGCGGCGACCAGACCGGCCTCCACACAGGGGAATACTACTGGGAACGTGGTGAGTGTACTATAGCTTAGGCCAACGATCAGCCTAGTTCAGGGCCCGTGTTATGGTTGACTTTATCGGTGTCGCTAAAGCATCCGCTGTGGCATCCGTCACTGTCGCACTTGGGTGATTATTTGGAGTTTTAGCCGCCGCCATTATTGTCAAGATAAACTTTATAAATTAATCGATCTCTTAAATGGAATGGATACTACCCCCGGGTCCGTTGATTTTGTAGTTATCATTATTTTTCGTCAATATATTGAAAACAACATTAACGCGCCGGTTGAAACGCCCGAATATTTTCCTACTTACATTCTGGTCAGAAAGTGACAGATGTTTTATAAACATTTATCCGCATTGATAAATAGGACCAAAAACAAGCCCGCAGGGAATTCAGGACTTTTTTTTATAAGACCGCTTTGTGTCATCGAACAATATCCAACTCATGTCGAAGCATCTACGAGCTGCGTGAGTGTAGTCAAATAGTGAGTAGTGACGTACTTACCTACGATGTAAAGTTTACGGATTATGCTTTTAAGAAATTAAGTAGGTATTGGCTGGTGCGCAACTCCTACTTTAAAAACCTCTGGCCTAGTTGACAGTGCTGCCTACAATACTAGCGGTCCTGGGTTTGATCCCCGTTGGCAAATATTTGTGTGATAAGCGTTAATATTTATTCCAAAATCTTTCATGTATTTTTTTAGTATCTAAGTTTTTTTTTCTCAGTTTAATGATTATTATTTTAAATATCTATTTATTTATTACCATAAAACGTAGCCATATTGATAGCGTATTACGAACAAGGTGCGGAAAAAGAAGAAACTGTCGGAAGAGGATAGAGAGACCACCCCGCCGCGGATCCGGTTCGACTGCCCAGTCTGCGACCAGCAGTTCAAGACTCTCATTCTGCTGCAGCACCACATTGACAACTGCTTGCTTTAACCTTTTCAACGCTATATCAAAACAAAAGTCGTCGATCACAAACCAATGACAGCTAAACACCAGTGTCAACCCTACTTCATAGACACTCGGAACCTTTTTACGCTGTCAATGCTGAGACGGCTATATCCGTCGTTGGCGTTGAACCAGTGGTGCGGGTATATCCATCAATGGCGTGGAAAAGGTTAAAACAGCGGCTCTTAACCTTTTGAACGCGACAGACGGCTCTGACCGTGTCAATTGAAAGTCGTGCCACTGACGTCACAACTACAGCCGTCACAAGTGCAAGATTAAACGAGACTTGGTTTCGTATCAATAAGGTTTAATTTGCGTAGCTTAGCTTCTTCGATGTAAGGCGTTCAAAAGGTTAATCCAACGGCTCTCAAACTTTTTCTGCTACGAAACTCTTTTACATAGCCTTTTTTCAAATGCAGCTAAAACGATTACTTCCGTTTTTATTGAAAATAATGGAAATTAATTAAATGCAGTTTACTTTATTTGGTATTTAGGGCCAATTGCAGCAAAAAGTTAACAACACTACCAAAAAAAAAAAAAAAAAAGAATTAAAATTAGGCTCTGATCAGTGCATACCAACAGGTAAGGCCTACCTGTGACATTCCATGTATGGACATGTCAGTCTTAAATCCAGATTTAAGATTAAAACTCGATTTAACTTTTTCTGCCAGTGGCCCTTAGTAAATCATTTGTAAATTATTATGCGTGAATGCGTTAATATAATATCGTTGTGAAAAAATCAAATATAAAACCAATTTCATAGTCCGAAATAGGTTACTGTATTTCATATATCGCTGCTTTTATACAATACTGCTACAATTTAAAAAATTATGATTTTTTAAAGAAAACTTTAAGTAGAAAGTGTTCTGAATTTAAATGCAACAGCAACTCATTTTGAGATGCTGCACTCTTTCATAAAAGCAACGATATATAAAAAATATGTTTCATTTAAATACATTGTAAAAATATATCTTTATACATTTTCATATTATATTAGACTTGTCTTATGGAAAACGAGATTTAATAGTATTAATCCGGTATTGGCCAGATTTTAGCTGTCATAGTTTTTTATATTCATTTTGATTGGCTAATGTTATCATAGAATTCAAAACCGCCATTGCCGTGCACACGTTGCGTTTGAGATAAAAAAATGTAGTGTGTAGTTATTTAAAAATGTTGCATTTGTTTTGTATTTAAAAACTTTAAATAAATTGTAGTTTCTTAGAATATTGGTTTGCTCTGTTATAAAAATTATAAACAACCTATATTACTATATTTATAAGTTTGAATTATGGTGAGATTTATTATTTTGTTTGTTTGTACGTGTGTAGCCAGAGCAAAATAATACCTAATATTTTTGAATCCATACTAGTTTTCACTTATTAATGATTAGGCGAATTAATGTTCTCCCCTGCGCCATAAAACCGACTGACAGTATGTACAGTCTGCCAAATAAGTGGTCTATAATTTTGACACAACTTCCTATAAAATGAACACGTTGCTAAAGTCGACCCGCGAATTTTACAAGGTGTTAGAATGCTTATTTGGCTGGCTCTACCACTGGCTAGCACAGGTCTTTTGTCCCTTCTCGGATCCCACGTAGTTTGGGCCATAACGTTCAACAATGCAATAATTTCTAATTGTTTTTTTTTCTTAACGACCATTGATATTGACGTCATGGAAGTATAACATGAGAGAAGTTGTTTTGAAAACGTTATCAGTTGGTATTATTAAAATAATAAAAATTACCATTAGCAAAATGCTTATCTCAGTTAGCGATGGTGATCATTTGTTCCTTTTTCTATGTTGACAGGTTACAGATTCCTTCGAATATAGGAGAAATTTAAGAGAAAAGGCAAGTCACTTAAGCGCATGACTAAATGAAAATAAGATGTCAAAGCTCGCCAATTAAAAGCTGCTGAGCAGCAACGGCAAGCACTTTAAAGCTCTCATTGACAGTAGAACTCGTTCTTTCTTGATTATACTTCCATGGACAACGTAATAAATCATTTTAATATAACATAATTCATGTGTGGTTATTTGATATCGCATTATTAACAGTGCAATTTATATGCGTGTATTTCGATGTACTATAACATATTAAATTTCTTTAAACTATAGCAAAGCTGTAGTCTTGAGAATGTTGTATATGGCTCTCAGATCCCGCTTACCATCAGGTGGAATGAGTGCACCTAGCAAACTAAAAAAAAAAACGGAATTGACTGGCTTTTAAATCACGTTAATATTATTGTTGCTACTTGTTTGTGTTGTGTTTTAGTAAATCGGTTATTAACAGACCTAGGAATATTCGGGGCAAAATTAAATGACAGCTAGGGATTGCCTATATCGATAAACTCAATTATCGATGCTTTTCCCATATATTAGTGATCGCTCCAAGATTTGTTTCTAAAAATCAAATTTGATTGAAAGTATGCAATGAAACAAAATAGCAAAATAATTCTGGTTATTCTTTATTTTAAAAGGATTTTTTAAGCTTCACTCATCATCATCCATCATAATATTATTTCCGTATTGTGAATTTCATAATGACTGTCCCATTTACGATTGTTAAAATAAACGACTAGAATTTGTTAGGAGTAAAAACAATATGACGATGATGAGTGAAGGTTATAAATCCTTTTAAAATAAAGAATGACCAGAATTATGTTGCTATTTGGTTTAATTTGTATACTTTAAAAAATAAACTATTTTTACAATTTAAACTTGGAGCGATCACTAGTATGGGAAAAGCATCGATAATAAAGTTTATCGATGTAGAATCCCTAGCTGTCATTTAGTTTTACCCCGTATATTCCTAGGTCTGGTTATTAATAATTCACAGTCTCGTCTTCGTCTAAAAGTTTTTTTATTTCTCCTTAGGTCTACAAATGCCCGAAATGCATGAGGTTCTCCAGCGAGCAGTACAAAGCTATGGAGGACCACTTCGACTTTTGCCTGGACGACTTTTAAATACCTATTAGTAAGTCTTATAAGAGTTATAAGCTTAATGCTGCTCCCACACTTGCTGTTATAAAAGTTATATAACTTTTTACTTTTTATGTTACATAAAAATTAATAATTTTTACCAATGTGGGAGCGTTTGAAACATCGTAACAAGTTGTAACAAAATATTATGAAGTGTTATTGGATGTCGTGTCTATAACATTTTATAACATTTATAACACCAAGTGTGGGAGCACCATAAGTGGTTCTACTGCAACATTACTACTTCCGACGGCACACTATAGGCGGAATTGTGAGCGCGGCTTTGAATTGTTATAATCTGCCACTTTTATATTTGTTTTTACTCCATTAGGAGTTTGATTTCTAGAAATCCGTCCAAAGGTTGTATCCTATTACGTTACAGAAAATTTTTCTTCCCAAATTAAATGTTTGTAATAGCCATATCGTCGAAAAAACTGCAATTTTTTCACATTTTTTCTAACACGTTAAGTTTTATTTTGCTCCGTAATAAATTTGTTGGTTACATCGACGATATAAAAGATAAAAAGATAAAAGATAAAAGATATTTATTCAGTAAGTAGGCCGCACGGGCACTTTTACATGTCATGAATCTACCAGCGCTTCCCAAGAGGAGACCACTGCCGAGAAGAAACGCCGCAAGAAACTCAGCAGTCAGTCTCATCCACACCCATCTCACTCGCGATCACTTAATTGAGATGCCCAATCTGAGACATGTCAAAGTGAATGTCATGTGATAGAAAAACAAAAATCGGCCAAGTTCGAGTCAGACCCGTACACACACGAAGTGTTCCGTACCACGCCGAAAAACGTTTCTTGAGTGCGGTCCCAAATAAAATAAAGAATTTAATTTTACATTATTATTATTTCCAATAGCAGCTAACACTCACACACTCACACACTGTAAAATACTCTCGTATCGATACTAGTGATGTGCTCGCTCCGCGTTCAGTGTGACGTTGGCGCAAGTATGTAGTCTACGACAAACTGAAGAAGGCATAATATACATCCCTAGTTCAAAAATAAATAAGTAACCTAACATATTTTTATTTAAATATATGCACAATTCAACAAGATTAAAATTTATCTTAGGCCTTATCTTTTATATATTTTTAAATTAGGGAAATCTTTTGTAGCAAGTTTTTAACTAATTTACCTTAAAGTGTTTGATTGTATTGACACAACTTTTGTGATTTTGGACAGTATTTGTTCCTTTTCGGTGCTTTAACTATTTTCTTGTAAACATCATTTGTTTTACTGAAGGTCTCATTCGATACCAAAATTTGATTTAATTAAAAAAAACTTATGACTTGGTTTAGAATTTTATTCTAAACAAAGGTTTATTTTCAACCAATGAGATTTGATATCAAATGGAGTGATCTGATTGGTAGCTGTAGCGTGGCTGTGATTGGTGGATAATATCCAAGGAAACTTAAGTCTTATTAAAAGAAGGCAAGTAAAGAAATATATATTAGTATGAAATTATTAACTTACTATAGTTAAAATAAATTTCAAATATTTTTGGGTTCTTTTTGATTTAAATAAATTTAATAACTACTTAAGTGCCTAATGTTTAAATGTGATAGACAAGGTATTGATAAGAAAATGTATAAAAATTTAACGATGATTTAATTATCAGATCAATATTAACGCAGAGGCTTGACATGGGATTGACATTATTTTTCATGATTAACAGATAATATTTAACTGTTGTGCATACATCAGGTATACGTATTATGAATGTAATTCGATATGCCATATCTATATTAATTATAAGAATTTTTCTTGACATTCGTTTGAATTAATGAGGAAAGCGTAGTATAGTAAATTCTATTTTATTATCATTAGGTTTAAGGTTGATTTGATAACAGTACTACACTTCTCGAGATCTTAAACGTTAGGTTTGTACTGCTCTTTTATTCGCTCTTACACGTTCTTATGCGAATCTTACTAATTTTATACAAACTTAAACCCGTCTTAGATCTCACTGAGTGTACTTATGTAGAGTTGTAAATCTATACTTCCATTCGTTTTGATGTTTAACCAAATGGCAACAGATAAAGCCACGTGAAATACCTCGTCAGCCAATAGAATCTGAACACTGATACATCAAAGTTCAATAATAATAATAATAATAATAAATTAAATCACATCGCATGTTGCACCCACGCTCATCTGTTATGAGATTGTACATCCCGAGGAAATGTGGAGGTCGAGGCATTTTAAATGCCAAGAATCTTCACAACCGCGAGGTGTGCAATCTCAGGGATTATTTCCTTCACAATGAGTGTGGGATGCATCGTGATGTGGTTGCAGTAGACAGAAGCCTCACGCCTCTCTCCTTGGCAAACGAGAACTGGCGCAGACCAGCGGTGTTGAGCACTGAAGACCGCAAGAACATATGGAAGTGCAAGGAGCTGCACGGACGCTTCTACCGGGCCTTGACAAGGCCCGAAGTAGACTTTTTAGCGTCCGTGAACTGGCTACGGTTTGGTGACCTCTTTGGGGAAACCGAAGGTTTTGTCTGTGCAATTGCTGACGAGGTCATAATGACAAATAATTACCGGAAATATATTCTGAGGGATGGCACGGTTGATATTTGTCGAGCATGCCGTTGCCCCGGCGAGTCCCTCAGACATATAATTTCCGGTTGTTCGCATTTGGCCAACAGCGAGTACTTGCACAGACATAACCTTGTGGCCAGGATCATCCATCAGCAACTTGCTCTTCAATATGGTCTTGTTGAGTCTGAAGTGCCGTACTATAAGTACACACCGACGCCAGTTCTCGAAAATGGTCGTGCTACGCTCTATTGGGATCGATCTGTCATCACGGACAGGACTATTGTCGCCAATAAGCCTGATATCGTTTTGATAGATCGATCTCAACGCCGGGCAGTGCTCGTTGACGTCACCATCCCGCATGATGAGAACCTCGTGAAGGCTGAGAAGGACAAGCTCAGCAAGTACCTTGACTTGGCTCACGAGGTGACCGCCATGTGGGATGTTGACTCGACGATCATTGTCCCAATAGTTGTTTCGGCAAACGGTCTTATAGCGAAGAGTCTTGACCAACACCTCAAGAGACTCTCGCTAGATGGCTGGATCAAGGGCCAGATACAGAAGGCAGTACTTCTCGACACGGCACGTATTGTGAGGAGGTTCCTCTCTCTGCAGCCCTAACCACCGGTAGCTTGAGCCCTGCCCCGCTGCCGGCGGCATTCGTAGGTTAGGTTTTTTATAATGTTTATTTTTTATATTAGTATTGTTATTTTACTTTTATAATTGAATATTTATTGTAAAAAACCTAATTTACAAAAAATTAAATAAATACTTAAAATAATAATAGTTTTTATTGGCTGTTAACATAGTTGTTCGGTTTGTTTCCATTTATTTTAGAACCCTAACACCTATAAAAATTGAGTATAGTACAGTCAACAGCATAAATAAGTAATCATTTCTGTACCTTGTCGCTTTCAATCGTTTCACAATGTTGTATAACATTTCAAACACGACGATAAATTGACAAGGTACATAAATGTTCACTTGTTTATGCTGTTGACTACCATTGACCAGATGTTTCAAAATATTTTTACTAAAAAAATGACATTGTAATTGTTACCTAATGCGTTGTAGTTACAGTTCAGTTTTAGTATAGTGATCAGTGCCATTATATTTGTAAAATAATTATATTTTATAATTCCAAAGTAGCTACATACATAGTATGCAAACAAGATTTAACCAAATATTTTTATATTTCTGTGCCAAAATAGTGTAAAACTTCACTTCTTATACACTCCCACGAAAGAACGTAGGTATAGTTGTTTCCATGAATACGCTATAATTTGGAACCTGATTGTATTTTCCTGTGTCTTTTTAGCCGGTTATAAACGTCATATCATTAAATTCTCAATGAGAATGCCAATTTAGTTTCTGTTGTTGATTGTTAAAGTAAGCCAATTAATTACATTTATTTAAGTATTTAGTTTTTTCTTAGAAGTAGCGAAGATATTGATTAAAATACCCATTTAAAGTACCGTAAAATGGGGTCCAGTTGATAATGATTTTATCCCTTGAAAAGTATCGTGTCGTTTGGAATCATACCGGGCGACTGCGGTGGTAACCTTTTCAGACCGAACTTAGCAAGTCAAGAATAATATGGATTCTTCCCAATTTACTGATAATACTCGTATTGTTTTGTAATTAAGGTTTAAATTCATTCGTGTTTTGCTTATATTTGAGTGACGGAAATAAGTTAATTTTTAATGACATTTACTCGCGTGATCGTATCATTCTGTGCTGTAAGGGGTACGCGGCGGGGTCGGGAACAAATAGAAATCACCTGACTCGTGGCGTGCTTCATACATCTCCATGCATTTGTTCTCGTCGCTCCCCGCTGTCGCTGACACCCAAACCCGTGGACGCGTGTGACATTAATAAAGTCATGGTCTTTGAAGCAGCTAATTGAAAATAACTATATTATTATAAATTTTATAAATATGATAGTGTCTGTCGTAACAAACATGTTACACTTTTTCTAAAACCCCTTGGAATAGAGGCCCGGGACATAGAACAGTATTGATCCCGGAAAATTTAATAGTTCCCGTGGGAAAAACGATAACCGACTTCAACGCAATTGGAGTCGCTGACATCGCCTAGTGTTCTATAATATTGGCTTGGGAAGCATTTATTGCATTTTGTATCAGAATTGTTTTCTTCTTTAAAGTAGCCCATTTTACGGTATTCTAGAATGTCACTATACAAGTTTAAAAGTATGCATTGATTATCTTTATTTCTTTACTCCATGTTTGTGAATGATTTATGTAATCATGATTTCCTATATGTTATATTATAAGAATGACTTCTGTGATTCGCACAACGTGTGTGACAGTGTTATAATGATTGAGGTATTAAATAAACTACATATATTTGATGTTTGTTCGTTTTCTTTGTGTGGAATCCAAAACAAAACTCGATTGCCTTGTCACAGTAAATATCCAACTGAACATATAAAATACCGATACAGATTCCAGTAATGGCATGACTACGTGGAAAAAGTTAACTTTAACCTGAAGTAACCTTATGACGACAAAACAAAGGATACTTTCTTATACAGGCTGTCCCAGAAGCCGATGTCAACCAGCCTAGGGCTGATAGAGCAGCTCATAAGCTATCGATTTAACATGCATTTAGGGCTTTTTCGTATCACGGTAAGGAAAAATTACAAAAAATCCGATTAAAATGATCAATATCTCAGAAACTACTAACAATTGCTGAACATACATGGGGGTTAAATCGATAGCTTATAAGCTGCTCTATCAGCCCTAGGCGGGTTGACGTCGGTTTCTAGGACACCCTGAATACACTTGGGAGCAAAGAAATCAAGCCACTTAATACTGAATTTCCATAGAAAGTGTCTCGATTTGTTTGCTCCCAATTATATTTAGTCTCTAACCAGCGATGGATAAATGTTGGTGACCTATCACAACTTCATTAGGCCCAATTTTCGTTCCCAACTGTAGCGTATGACCAAAAATACATAAAGATAGAAATGCAGCTTTATTCTGAATCCCTTAACTTTTCAAAATGTTCAATGATAGAACCTATAGGTCAGGTTAGTTGTATAAAGCCGGGAATACACATGCCTGTCGCTGACACACGCATACATAATAGCTCCTTGCACGTGCCATTTACTTTCATGTGTATAAAGTAACTAGCAAACAAGTAGATCGCAAGCAATTTGATTTACTGGCACATGTGAATGAACGCGATGACTAAAAGCATGCTTGCCTGGATGAAATGGCATGAAAGTTAACTTGCAAATGTATTCACTATGTGCCAGTTACTTGTACATGCCGTTAACTAGTACGCATGCTACTATTCCGTTTTACAGGCATGTGTAATCCCGGCTTACCAATCCTGCGGACCTAGTATGGCAGCGTCTATATCGCGTGTGAAATATGGATAAAGCATCCGTCACTTTTTGACACGTACTTACTACCTACGCGTCAGAAGGTGACGGATGCCTTATCCAAAATATGTCACGCGATAAACGCAGCCATATTAGGCCCCCTGGAAAGAACCTACTCATAAGAAAAAATGAATTTTCTATCTTTTCGGAATCGGCCTTGGGATAGGTAACCATAAGTATAGGTACGTCCGATTATTCAGGAGTAGCCTTAAAACTAAAAGTAAAAGTCAGTAGTGATTTTCGAAATGAAATATATTTCACGGAACCCGTAGCGTTTCTTGGCTGTTTTTATAAAATTTATACAAATAGAGTATACTTTTCTAAATTTATACTTTACTATACCACAGGTCCTATAAATTGATATTCAATACATCTCTCTAACCAAAGGTTTACCTTACTTGGGATATTGGCACCATTTTTCTTCAACTGCAAAGTACAGCCTTGTAGACGGTAAACTCGTAAAGCCCTATACAAAAACGTTATACCAATCAGAGCTCTAGTTAAGCATAAATAAAGCTCGATTTGTCTCAATCAATTTTGTACTTGTTGGGTTTTACGTTTGAACCATCAAGTTATCTAAGTTAATAATGCATTTATTGAAAACTTTAATAAATACATTATTATAATTATTTAGCTAATAGATTTATAAGTGAGATTCGGAAACAGAGGGCGAAAGTAAATTTGTATTTGTAATTTGTAATAAGTATAAACCGCTATTTGAAGCAGGAGTCTGCATACTGCTGGGCAAATAAATAACAATAAATAGTTCGGAAGTATATAAAAATAAAACTTTATAAATACTTACGGCTAAATTATATAACTAAATAAATTCAACCTCGCGCCCTTTTATAACTAAATGGTTAAGCAAAGAAATTACAGCGAACTAACGATTTTACCACACACACACTAAACAGACTTGTTATTTGTTTTACTCGGCTAGATAAAGCCTACGTTAACTTGACACTTTCATGTCTGTCTAGTGTATCTGTGAAGTTAACGAAAATGAAAATGTGTTAAATAGGGTACAATGTTATGTGAACTCCAAATACTAACAAACTCCAAGCGTTACTCTAACTACACAATTATGGATACCTTGTTCAGCTTGCATTTTCTAAATTCAGTCTGGGGTTGTTGACAGTCATTTACAATCTGATTCTACATACCTGTTAAAAGTTAAGCCACATGTGTGAATTCCGACTAAAACTACTGCGTATAAACGTTTAGAAAAAATTGGAAAAGAATGAACGACAAATTATTAAAAAAGCGTAAGGTTTTTAAAATACTGGATTTGGAATGCGTCTCGATTACGTACAGAGTCAGCTGATGGCCCGCACCAGCTCCGGAGCTAAAAGCATTAAAATTGTAAGGCCTTTCAAATTTCGTTCTATAAATTTGGAACTTTATGCTTCGACAATTAAGTTAAAATGACTTTGGCAAAGGTTCTAAATTTAAGCTCGTTTAGGCCTCACGAAACAGTGTTCCTAGACTACCTAGGAGGTGAACTGACTATCTTTAATGTACTTGCACTCCTGTGGCGCCAAGCTTACACAACACTTAATAAAATATACATTTACTTTAATAAAATACATTATAAATGTCCTTAACACTGTATACACGTTTAATACGAATTATGATAACATTACATTTAGTTGCAAACATAAATAAATTTATGCAGCTTTGAAGACTAGAATACTTTGAGGAAAGAAAGCAGGCGTCAGTTGGAAGACTGTTTCTGCTTTTGCAAAGCGTTGGGGTTGGCAGCGCTTGCGGACTTCGCGGGTCGACAAAATGGCGGGTGTCGTGCGTCGCAAGATGGCGTGGGCGTCGCAAAATGGCGCCCAAGCGACGCTAGATGGCGCAGGTGCGTATATTAGCGCTTGCCCACGAAGTCGACCATTTGTTCTATTTGTTCCTCTTCGTCCCCGAGGTACAAAGACTCCCTGCAGCCCTTGAAGTAGACCGTGGTGAAACATTTTGCCCTGAAAAAGTACAAAGAATATTAAGCCTGTATTTTAGGAAGACGACAGAAGAGAAACATTTGGCCTGTTGACCTACAACTATTCAGTTTCGTCGAATATGTGGTCGGTTGGCTTTAAGTAAAGTTTTGTAAAACATTGGATTATAAATATTAAACAATTGAATTTTATTTTCATATTCATTATTTTGTATAATCTTTATATTTGTATGGTGGGAAAGATTATCAGGACACTTCGATTACCTGAATACCTGAGTAAAATTATAGTGCTTATTGCTAATACATAATTGTGCTTAGATTTAAGCTGGCTAAGAAGGAAAACAAAAAGGCATTTTTTGCGTGAACCGAAATGAAATCTTTGTCAAAAGAAAAGTAGTCTAAAGTGAAGTAGGCAGTTATAATAAAGCTTCGTTAATTCGTCTTGTTATTTATTTGTTGGTTCATTCGCATTGAACATATGGCAACACTGATAAGAGCCAATAATACATAATTATCACAATGCCCACGACCCAGTGTGACGTGTGCAGCGCTGTAATTTAAGGCAAGGTATGATTCTTTCCATTGTTATCAATAATATACATTAAGTTTATTAAATACAGATGTAATACCTATGCTAACGATAGGTAAGTTCGTATTACGTAGCCTTTTCAGTTAACTTCAAAACCTAACCGTAGCCATATAGCTTAAAAAAAAAATACTATAGTTGGGTCATACACAATCAAAACCAAAGTTGTCTCTCCTGTGGTCAATAGTTAAGGGCTCGTGTGCTCATAAGTTATGTTTTAATTGATAGGACTAAAGTAGACGCCGTTTATGCGGATGTGGGTTCAGCCAGAAAATTAGGCCTTAAACACGTTAACTTCGGGTATGTCCACAGGTAAGACGGGAACCTAAATCTGTGTATGACCCAGTACCAAATACGGTAACCCATCTGTTCACCGAATTCCACTTCATTTTTCATCGAACGTTATTTTCCGCTGAAACCGTGATGTTTTTGATTTATCAACATTAATTACGTTTGGTTTGGATAGACTTGTGACTGATGAAATGTAAATTCTGCGTATTTTTGTTTTGTTTTGTTGCAATGTCTGTTGTAACAAAATAATAGATACCTCCCTAATATACACTACATACATACTTATAAGTAGTTATATAGGATTCTTTAGACTAATAATATGTTTTAATTTTGTTAAACCATATATTGCACTATTGAGTTGCTCTTTTCATGACGTAAATAAATTTGTATGTATGTTATGGCGTATATCGTTGACTGTCTAAAGGTAGATCATTCAACGCCCTTTCCTTCATGGCATTGATAGTTAGTACCTACTTAGTGTTAGTCACAGGGTTTTCCCCAGATTCCTTTTTTTAGCGCTGCATGCGGATAATGGCATTGCCCTAGTTCTATTCTAATTGGTTGTTTAACTGGACAGTTATGTTAAATGTCTATAGCCATGTTTAGGTCCATAAAGTCGAATTGATTTATGGCAACGAATAGAAAAAATCGTGCAATTTTATCATTAGTGTTGGGCTTTTAGGCTTCAGATTAATTTTATGTTTTTCTTCATAGTGATAAAAATAAAAATGTGAAACAGCGGACATAATCGGCGGGTTGCCGGCGTATTTTGATCGCCGCCGGGTTAGAATTTTGCTAGAACACAAAAAAAAAAAAAAAAATTATATGTGCAATGCGCATATACATTTTAGATACACACAGTGTTTTGACAGAATGCCAAGTGTAATACTTACCTTTGTTCACTTATACTTATAGTTTAGTAATACGTGCACTTAGAACTAATTAGGTATATGTGATGAAGTACAGTATAGTCATGCAATTGGTGCCAAGTGCTAGAGCCAGAATGCCGGAAGAGTTGCGTGCTGTAAACCCCAAGAGTGAAAAAACGGATCAAGGAAGCGTTTGGGTATGACCCAACGAGCATTCGTGCGATCAACATAGACCAAACACAGTAGGTACCTACTCCAAAATAAATGCACTTCGGCAATGATCGGGCGTCTTCGGTAATTCGGAAATTAAGTCATGTAGCCGTAAAATCTATTCAAGAAATTATTCGGAAATAGAAACGGAACAAATGAATGAGTATTTTGGAGTACTGTAAAGTTGGTTAAATGCTCGACACGAATGCTGCAGCAGGGTAGATTGGTAGGAAGTAGTAGCTAGGTAATAGGTAGCTTGAAGGGTCAGGATAAAACAAAAGTATAAATCTGTACCTAAATCCCTGGATCGGCCCCGTGTAATTGTTTTATATACTTCTTGAAGAGCTCTAGCTGGTCTGTTTCTTGTAGCACCTCGACGCACCCCTTGAAGTAGTCAGACGTGAAACAGTCTTTCCTGTTCCCCGGTAAAATAACATTAACACACATTCAACAAATGCGGGTAGTTTGGGTTGATATCAGCGCCATCTATGTAGCGGTTAAGGTATCTGTGTTCCTGTCGTGTGTCTGTTTTGAACAACATAAAGAATCACAAGGACATCACAACATTTAGTACTTACTGGGGCTTCATTTGACAATTTGTCATGATTAAAAACTATTCCATTTTGTGCCGCTTAGTGGCATAAATCCGATATGTAGGATTTTATATAGCGATTTCTAATGTCCCAACCGTCGGCATTATTATTCTCCCGTTCGTTGCTAGCGGCACAAAATACCTTCCCATATTTGGTGTTTAATGCGTGGCGCAATGCAGTCATACAATAGATTGAGAATTGTATATTTGTAACACAGCTACATAATATCGCCATTTATCGCCAGAGCTTATTATAAAACTTCTGTCCCTTGAAAAGATCTAGCATTCTTAAATTAATGCCGAAGATTGGAACATCAACACAATACACTATTACGCTATCAACTGACCTGCATAAAGTGTAAAGTTGTGCCTCTCTAAAGAGGTTATAGCAGTCGTCGCAGATGCGGTCGAGGCGCGCGAAGATGGCCGCGTCGTAGACGCCCTTACACTGTAGGTTGAAGAAGGAGCGCCGCGCCACGTGGTGCGCGGGCGCCGAGGGCGGCGCGCCCGCCGCGCCCAGCGCCAGCGTCAGGAGGGCTGCGCACGCCAATTGGACCGAGCTTAGATGCATCTGAGGAGGAAAAGAAGAGGTTAGTTACGAAGTACACAATTTATTACCGATGTTAAGCCGATGTTGTATGAATTTGTGGTTTTCTGCAGCGAGGGCTGTAGAGGCCCCACAATAAAATAATGTTCTGACAGGTGAACCTAGAATATTCTCCAGCGGCTACATACACACGCACTTTTGAGGTACATATAAGTATTGGATGTTGTTGCGAAAGTCAAACTGAACAATGCCCTTATTTTTCAAAAAAAATTGCCTTTTATATTACGTGCATGTTGGGCACTTGGGACACTTTCAATTCAGAGGTATTGTACGTACCTTTGTATGTATGTACACTAAATAAACAAGACTTGTTTGCATCAATTAGATAATGTATATAAGCGAACTCATACCATATGGGATTTTGTTTGCCGAATATTAAAGTTCGGCATACGTACCAAACAGGGGTATTTTGCAAGTGCTATTACTTAGTTGTTGAGAAACTGTTCTAAGACTGTCCTAGTGCTTATTCTCATAATAAATATTGTGGGTGGTCGAGAATTCTATACAGGTAAGTACACTAGATTGATTATACGCGATTTAAAACGTCGAGTTTACGTGTTATAGTAAAACTCAATTAACCTAGCGTCATAACTCGTTACGCTTTGCAAAACGTTCCAATTTCCTGCTACCGAACAAGCCCACCAAGGTCTATCTAGCCCTAGCATAATTTAATACAATAATTACGTCGATCGAACGTTCGATCGGGAGTGTCGCAACGATTACGCGCAACTGCCCTCTGTCGGCGAACGCGGGAAGCCGCCATGTTTGCGTTTATCACGTGTTTTAAAGTTCCAACCGGTGTTGCCAGTGGCTTAACGCAGTGTAAAGTGAGTGGCGCGATTAAGTAAAGTGGACTGTCGTAAAGTGCAAATATAGTGCGATTAGCTCGCTCGCCCTCTTTGAGATTATTGGCCGATTATCACCGGGTCGAATTAAATGCAATCACGTTAATAACTTAACCGCAGAACGTCCAGGGCGGCAGTGGGACAAAGATTAACGACGTCGCAGAATTGGGAACCTGTTTCGGTTCGCGCTCGTAAACATCGGCGGTAAGTGACAGGCTGACTCATGGGCCCGCTTTGTAATAAAGTTATTATACAATGGGAACCGCCTTGTTTGGGCAGACAGTCGTCGAGAAAGGCTGCAAATTAAAGACAGAACGGTTACTACGATGCTTTTAGTTCGTTACGTTCGAAACTTTGGCAGTTGCCAGTTAAAATAATGAATTTCTACCTTACTCTATGTCCATATTTTTTTGGCAGTTAGATGAACTTAAGAGACTATGTTGCCATAGCAAAATTTCATAACAAAAAGCAAGCTTTCAAAGCTTTACTGTTGTTTGGATGATATCGTCAATATAAGTACATAATTTTTATTTTGGCAATTTCACATTTTGAAAAAGTGACCCAGTGACAACCGCGACGCTAAGACGAATCCAACGACACCTCGCTTGTTGAAATCGGGCCATCCGTTAAGCCTTAACAAGGGAATAAAGAACCATACATGCAAACACACATTCAGGTGAAAACATTACCCTCCTCCTTGTCGGGTAAAAATAGCTTGCAACCTCGAATCGCAATCGATACATAGATCAATCACATTGTATAAGCTATAAGGCCTTCATCAATTAAACATTCATGGTTTCCAAGTGGTGGAGTGAACGGACTGGGGCGAGCAATTTGTCCGCGCACACGCAGGGCGAATAGCAATTACCGCCGCTAGACTGCCCGGCTGCCACCCAGGAGGCGATCGCTAGCAAAAAGTCCTTCGAGCCGGATTTATAAAACAAGTTTCCGAACAAGACGTGGAGGGTTTCGCAAATTTTAAAGTATTTTTATATTGAGAATAAGTATAGGGATCTCTCTAAGGGAGCATTAGGTAAAAATTTGGGCATTAAAAAAAAAGTAAATTTCGAGTTGTACTAGCATATTATGAAAGGTTCCATACAGCTGTATAATATAAAGATCGAGAATAATATTACCTAAACCTAAAAAGGATATTCATTGTAAAATTACATATTTAGATGGAGAATATTAAAAAGATAAAGATAAAAGATAAAAGATATTTATTCAGTAAGTAGGCGGTACGGGCACTTTTACACGTCAAGAATCTACCAGCGCTTCCCAAGAGGAGACACTGCTGAGAAGAAACGCCGCAAGAAACTCAGCAGTCAGTCATTTTTTAAACATAATATTACAATGGTACTACTTAATCTAGCATTATATAAAGCAATAAATATTAAATTCAATATAATATTAAATAACATGCGTAGATCAGCAGGAAAACATGCCAAAAAAAAGGAGAAAAAAAAAAGAAAAAGAGAAAAAAAAACTCACTATTTATTTATATGTCTGTTTACGCGGGTAAAAACTAGTGCAGCATCGAACTCAGAAGTACCTGTAGGTACATTTAAGCACCTTATCGTAGTAACCCTTATTTATTTGACAAACACACACTGCAACAGAACAGGTGTACTTAGTACAAATAAGTAAGATTAGAGCAAAGGGCATTGGGTAAGTTTGTAAGAAGTAAATTTACATGTTTTTCCAGCGGCAACGGATGATCTTTATATAGTTATTTAGAGGACTTAGAGGTCCTCTAAATAACTACACATAGATATATATAATTTATGGCTTTACATTATATCGAGCGGAGATATTCAAGAATTAAATGTTCAGTTTTTGGTACTAAAAGTATGCCCAGTTATGAATATTTAAATATCTCTGCTCGAATGCACTTCAGACTTAACAAAGTAGGTTTATTTGCAATAATTCTATCATAATTTTCCACTTTTCCGCAAGGCCGCTCACTTTGAAAATGTATGACTTTTAGAGATGACAACACTTTTACCTAAACCCCTTTAGAAAAACGTTGCACGTGAAGTAATGTTGTATGAATTCAGAATAGACTATACCAATAGCTGCGACAAGGGACTCCTACTCGGGTGCCCCAGAAGATTTGTACAAACTAACACCTGACACTATCTAACTTTTTTTTTTATAGCATAGTGAAGACAAACTAGCACACAGACCACCTGATGGTAAGTGGAAACTGTGACCCATAGACATTCGCATTCACAAGACTGCAATGCAATCCTAAGACTGCAAATGCGTTGCCAACCCTGAGGACTAAGATGGAATGCCTCTATGCTAGTCATTTCACCGGCTGTCTTATCCTTAAACCGGAACACAACAACCTGAGAACCTTTAATGTAGATGTATAGTATCTCTTTAGTTATGTTTATTTGAAATTCTTATGTTAATACGCCATACGATTAAATAATACAGGACTTAAAATTACCGTTACAGAGTGCGACTGCACTCGCTCTATACGAGTGCACAAAATGCACCGCTAAAGTGATTTAGTTATGTTAACACTATAAGTTAGTCTAATCTTTAAACTTATCATTTAACTATCAGAGGGTGAGATCATGGTAAAAGCTTACCTACTTTACATAGGAATATGTCGAGTTGCAAAGCCGAATATTACAACCGATTATAGTGCATTAACATCTGTTTGTCAGCGGAGGCGATAAAACATTGAGTTTATTTTGTTTACACGAAATCTCGCCTCGGTTTCCATGTTAGACGGACCAGTGTTACTTGGCCTGCCTGTTGGGTGGATAGACTTCGCAATAAACACGTAATGGAGGTCATGCGCAAGCGGCCGATGCGCCGAGACGACATGGCACCGCTTGCCACCCATATACTCTCGGTATAATGTGCGCTGGCGCTCGTTGTAGGATTTTTCCGCCATAATAACGTTATTATAAAATATAGGATTGTGAATGATTTTTAGGGTTCCGTAACAAAAAGGCATCCAACAAGACCCTGTTAATACGCCTACGCTGTACGTCCGTCTGCCTGTATGTCTGTCCTAACTTTTTAAAGAGTCGCATCTTTTGGACCGTACCTACCTAATAGATAGCCATTTTTTTCCCCAGAATATGTTGATGTGTTGATGTTGTGTACGGTAAAACATACAAGCGTTGAATTTGGTATGATTATAGTAAACACTTAAGACAAACACCAAATACAAAAAATTGGTCAAGTGTGAGTTAGGTTTACCTTTACAAGATTTTTTTTAACTTCTAGCGACCCGGCCTCGCTTCGCTTCGGTTTATGCAAGTATGATATATAGCCTTTAGCCTTCCTCGATAAATGAGCTATCTAACGCTGGAAGAATTTTTCAAATCGGACCAGTACTTCCTGAGATTAGAGCGTTCAAGCAAACAAACAAACTCTTCCGCTCTATAATATTAGTATAGATTATTAAACTATTTAAATTTTGCGCTGATGTGAAATACCTATGAAACCCGATGACATAGCACATTTGATGTAAACGTGATCTGATGATCGAGACGGAAGGTCGCAAGTGGTAACGCTGTATTAACGTATACCTACTGAGTTTGGACTCGTTAGTAAAGTCAGAAATAAAAGCTCAGAGGTATCTCATTTTTTTAAATATATAGTTACTCCGCTAGCTGGTGTCCGCGACTCCATCTGCAAAGTCGTTAAATGGGTGTTCAGCTAACTCGCTATCGAATTTCATCGAAATCGGTTTAACTATTTATCCGTTAAAGCGTAACAAACAAAATTACTTTCACATTTACAATAATTTGTATTTAAAAATATTTTTAATAAGATAGGTGCTTACCTAACTATGGCCACAGTGAGTCTAACATGTAATAATATTGTTTGCGTAATTCAAAAAGGTTAACCGTTGCCGTTACCGGTGCCCTAAGTACTGATCAATTTGAATTTAACGATCAAATTACGAGATTTCATGAAACTAATGAATACTAAATGAACCTAAGCACCACACCTAAAGTACTAATGAACATAAAGTCTGTTAAAACATAATACGAGTATATCAGAAGTTATGCAGAATTAACATATAGGAAGCCTAGTTTTTTTATCTGCCTAAGAAAGAGGGTAAAGTTTTCGACCTCGGGCTCTATTCTAGGCACTAAAACCATATCGTCTTTGACCTGTTATGGTATTGTTTTTAACTCGGTCACCATTACTGTTAAGTAAATAAGAGCTATCAATACGTTGACAATATGATGATAACACTCGCAGTCGCAATCGTTTTCATTTCGAAAATCGAAGGATTGTCTGCTATTACTCCAATTCGAAAACCATTTCGAGAAATACGGTTTTAAAGCCGTTCTGCATTAGGTTTTAGAAATATTTATCTATTTTGGAAGTTTCGACAAAAGTATATTTAACCTTTGTTTGACTTTCGTTTTCGGCTTGAAGCCCTCCTAGGTGTATCTTACGGGTTAGGTGAAAACAGCTTGAAATAGTATGTTTTAATACACTGTTACAATTACTTTTTTTCATTGGATATCATTCAATTGTTGTAATTTATTAGAAAATGCCATCCCAAATTTAAAATAATCATGTCATCCATAAAATGTCTGCTAAATAAATAAAGATATTAAAACAACACTATTAGGTCAAATACAAAATTAGTGAAGTTAGTTTCTTAAAATTTCCTTTTCTTTCGAATGACAAAGTAAAAACAGTGAGTAATTTTTTTTGGTCAATCCCAATTGTTCCACTTTGAAACCGACCGCGATTGCGAGCGCGTTAGGCAATAAGCGTGCTGGTTAAAGACGATATGGTTTTTACCGCCTAGAACCCCGGCCCAGTGTTTATGCATGTAGCCATGGTTGTAGAGGCTGAATCTTCAAGCGAGGTGTCGTTAGATGATTTTTAGCGCCGCAAAAGAAGAAAAAAATACACATTTATAAATATACTAGCTTCTGTCCGCGACTACGTCCGCGTAGATATGGACTATAGTTATTCCCTCGGGAACTTTTAAATTTTCCGGGATGAAAAGTAGCCTATGTGTTAATCCAGGGTATAAGCTATCTCCATTCCAAATTTCATCTAAATCCGTCCAGCCGTTGCAGCGTGAACAAGTAACAAACACACACACACACACACACCCACACACAAACTTTCGCATTTACAATATTAGTTAGGGCCACTTGCACGAAAAATTTAACCCTGGGTTAAGACACTAACGCCCACTTGCGTGGACCAGAGTTAGCGTCTTAACCCGAGGTTAGGCGGCAAACAACGCACAAAAGTAGACGCTTAACTCTGGGTTAAGTTAAGGGCTAACTCTGGTCCGCGCAAGTCCGCCTAAGGGCCACTTGCACGCAGAATTTAACCCTGGGTTAAGGCGCTAACTCGAGTTAGTAAACGTCAGATTCATACGACCACTGTCATTTTAACTCGAGTTAGTGCCTTAACCCAGGGTTAAACTTTTCGTGCAAGTGGCCCTAAAGCGGACTTGCGCGGACTAGAGTTAGCCCTTAACCCAGAGTTAAGCGTCTACTTTTGTATGTGGTTTGCCGCCTAACCTCGGGTTAAGACGCTAACTCTGGTCCACGCAAGTGGGCCTAACTCGAGTTAGTAGATGTCAGATTCATACGAGAACTGTCATTTTAACTCGGGTTAGTGTCTTAACCCAGGGTTAAATTTTTCGTGCAAGTGGCCGTTAGTAGCATACAATGTAACTACTTATATAGATGACAGCATCAAAACATATAGTTTCTAAAGGTTGCTTCTTGTTACAATTGTTACTTCATGTACACTGATCTGTATTTTTTTATTGTAAACTACTTAACCGCCGTGCTTAAAGACTTTTTAGAGACAACTCGTTCCTTTTTCAAACTTTTGTACCTATGGAACAAATTAATCGACATTAACTGACTCAGAGCTATAATGTGTGCTAACTCTCAGCTGCAAAATGATACTTCATTTACATAAAAAGCGGCCAAGTTCGAGTCGGACTCGCCCATGAAGGGTTCCGTAGCAGCAAGTAACATAATATATGCCGGCCGGTATATTTGAGTTGATTGAATTAAGGGTAAATTGCGGTTTACGATTTATGATTATGACGTATTAAAAAAAACTACTTACTAGATCTCGTTCAAACCAATGTTCGGTGGAAGTATGCATGGTAATGTACATCATATTTTTTTTAGTTTTATCATTCTCTTATTTTAGAAGTTACATGGGGGGGGGACACATTTTACCACTTTAGAAGTGTCTCTCGCGCAAACTATTCAGTGTAGAAAAAAAAGATATTAGAAACCTCAATTTTTTTTTATTGGGTATGATGAAAATTAAAAATGAGTTTCAGTTCTAAGTAGGTATGGGGAACCCCCAAAATTTATTGTTTTTTTTCTATTTTTGTGTGTTTAATCTATTTACCAAGTTTCAACAGTATAGTTCTTATAGTTTCGGAAAAAAGTGGCTGTGACATACTGACGGACGGACAGACAGACATGACGAATCCGTAAGGTTTTCTTTTTTTTCCATTTGGCTACGGAACCCTAAAACGCCACAAATGGCCGATGCACACAATGCTATCTGCCATCTGACGCCGACCTTCGCGTGACCTCCGACCAACCTTAGCCGCGAATTCGATGCTCTCACTTCCTAGTTTCACCAAGTAAAGATAATACTGCCTTGTTATATGTACCTATAGTTCAATAACTCGGGGAGCTCTGGCGAGGCCCTGGCGAGAGTAACTTGACCCATCGGGGCGTTTAAAGTACGTGGTTTTCTATGGTTTGACCTTGATCACAGTTTGGCGCAAGTCAACCACTGCCGTAGGTCGGAGGTCATGATGTAATGGTCGGACGAAATTATGTTAGAGAACAGGCTGCAACCAAAAAGTTATCACCCATCAGAATAATAGTGTCTTTTTCGTAAAAATTGAGCAAGAGAGTTATATTTTTACTTAGAGCGTTGTGAAAAAAGCACGAAGTACTAGCGCTACTGTCTTACAATACAATAATAAGGAACTCGTTATAAAATAGATGATAACACTCGAAAAAAAGTACAGTCCAATTGAGAAGTTCCTCCTTTTTTGAAGTCGGTTAAAAAGCGGTTAGATGTAACGTTAAAACCCTCAATAAATATACATATTTATAAATGAACGTAGTAAGTATATTTCCATTTTTTTACAAATCATTAAAGGAATGGGATATTGTGTAAAGCTAGGTTTAGACTAGAAATAAAAATTGTAGAAGTTGACTTCTAACGTTTAAATTAAAAAAAGACATCAAAATGGTGCTTCTTGCTCTGGAACTGAATTAAAACTAAGATTTTGGACTTAAGAATTTTAACCAAATTGTTGCAATAATTACAGCAAAGTTAATGGTAAAACTTAATGGTCAAACCAATTTTCCTGACATACACTTACATTACGCGCATATCTAAATGCAAGGCTACAGCGAATCAAAACCCAGAATCAATACATAGGCGATTCGTTTTATATTAGATAGCAAAACAATTGACTCAAGGAGTCACAATTGACCCGATAGGCATCAATAGTCAATGTTCTTAGATGCAACGCGTGCATCGGCCTCTACCTTTACTCCTTTAAGTGTGAGGCGCATATCGTAATGCGTTCTAGTGATGCGAATGTAATACGATATGAGCCTTGTTCCTCTAAAGAACTGTACGAAGTATCTCGTATAATGGCTCGCAAGAACTGTACCCCTACCATGAGTTACAATTACCGTACACGCTAGCAAGTGGAATGCTCTGTCCCTCTAATCCTCGCGATAATCTTATAAAGTGCGAAGAACAGAGCATTCGACTCGCTAGCCGTAGTTGTAACTCACAGTAAGCGTATATACAGATAGCTATACTAAATTAATAATTGTTGGTTTCAGTTTTCTTTCATTATAAGAACATACAGTTGCATTTTACTAAGTACCTCTACTTTAGTATGGAACACCAAATGGAATGCCAAACAGCAGTGTTTGCATTGTTGTGTTCCGGTTTGGGGGTAAGACAGCCGGTGAAATGGCTAGGGCTCAGGGTTGGCAACGCATTTGCAGTCTTAGGATTGCATTGCAGTCTTGTGAGTGTGAATGTCTATGGGTCACAGTTTCCACTTATCATCAGGTGGCCTGTGTGCTCGTTTGCCCTATATGCCATAAAAAAAATCGTTAGGGAAGTGGATCATACTTAAGAGTCGAGGCGGCGCCTGCGTCGTGGCGAGGGCGCGCAAACCTGTACCGCATCTAGGTTTTTACATGGAAAAACATAGCAGTGCGCTCACAGTTGGGCAGTCGAGGCGAAGGACGGTTGGCGCAAAGCCACTGTCGTTTAGTCAAATTTCGTTTCTTTCGTTTTTTTTCTTCATTCAATTGGAACAAAGCATAGTAGCCTGCGTCTCGACTCTAAACGCAGACAGTGCCTCGACCGCGTCGCCACATCGCTGCCTCGACATTGCAATGGCTGACTTCCCTTAGATATAGATAGGTACCGTCGTTTATACCTCTAATTATCTTGCAAAAGGGACAGAGCTATAACATGAGTGCTATGACTCTACCCTTTTTCACTGCCTAGATCATGGCAGATTTAACACTTCATAATAGACTATTCTTAAAGGTGTTACAGCGTGTTTAAGTACGTTTTATAGTTGCATTTTTCTCCAAATTATTGATGAATTCCGTAATGCTGCTTATTAGCAATTATATATAAATAAACTGCATAATCTGTCGTATGTTTTATACGATTATGTCCATGGATTTCACAGTCCACCTACAACTAGCTAGGCTATTAGCTCGTTTGCGTCCTTGGTGCTAAATGAACCAACCACGTTTAGCTAAGTATTTAGTGGTCTTATTGAAAAGTCCTTTATGTACTTATGTACGAGGCGCAATTAGTTAGTGGCTAGGTCGTCGCGTGACGTCCAATGAGCGGCAATTAGCCGCGCAGGCGTGAACTGGGTCAACTGGGACTTACAGCAGCTGAAAATGACGCGTGCGCAGATCGTTATGCGTTGATTTGCGTAGTTAGGTAATGAGGCAAAATCGTTCATTGAATCCAAAACGGACACAATCCGAAATGAGTCAGTGTTGCATTTTAAAATTAGAAGCGGTTGGAATACGATTTTTAATGGAAGTGCAAATTATTTTGGAATGTGTCTGTTTTGTACTCAATGAGCGAAATGTTCTAGAGGTCTCAAGATGATTTGGGTCTGGTTTTGTTTATAATACCAGCCTTGAACTCGCCTTGTGATCTTTGTGATGCACATGAACTTTTCGGAGTACATCCTCAATATTTTGGGCTAAAACTGCACCAGAAACACATCACACTAGCGGGATCTTAAGACTGCAAAATGTGCAGTTGCGCACTAAAATATATCTAATGTCTAATGAATCTTTTGCGTAGTTTAAGAGAAATAAGTGGGCAAACAGACGGATCGATGGACAGAAGTAGCAACATTGTTCAGAAATTACCATAAGAAGTCTGAATAACTGAATGGTTAGGGCGTGAATTAGCATGCATGAGTATAATCAATAAATGACAATCGCAACAGATTTTTAATCTCATACGAATGACGTGTGTTCTGATGTTGATTTGAAACATTCTTGTTGGCATTACCACGACTCACAGAAGAGACTCCCTCTAGTGATTAAAATTCGTATCATTCCGTGTGCGTACAAATTGTTAGTCGTTATTTTCTCGGAAATTGGCTAATTCTCTGAGATCAAAGCGTGCTATGCCCGTATCCGTAGGTACCTACTTTAACTATCTTTACACACAACCTAACAAACAAACACCCTTGGATTTATGATAGTAGTAAGAAATTTCAAATCATCTCTCCATTGAATGTATTCAGAAAAGTATTTCAATGCAGGTCGGAGTTGATGCCAATTCTATTTTTGAACTCGTGATTTTATCAATGAAATATCTTTCAGCCAGTGTCAACTTGTCCTTAAAGAGGTTGATAACGCGTAATAGTTAAATGTTGGCACTACTTAAACTGCGTACTAAATTTTCCGATGTGGAACAAACTACAGTTTGCATGGCTTTCTCTTCTCGCGGCTTGTTAAGTACGAGTAAAGCACATGATTTCTGTTTTAAAATGTTATTTAAAGTTCAAGGATTGTATAATGGATTTATATATTTATAAATGTCATATCAGTCTCATGTTACAATAGCGAACAAAGTGTGGCGGGAAGTTATTAATAAATCGTTGGGCACGAGACAATAAACTGTAATTGCAAACCATAAGGAAGGATAAAAGTACATGAAATGTTTAACAAATGGTTTTCTTATTTGGAATCTACTGAAATGTGGTTGATTGTCCTTAAAACGTCTTTCATTAAGCTATTACCGAGTGTCGCATAAGTATATTTAGGTACATGTTTTACCATCTGTGGCGAATTTAAATGTCACTTTCACATTAGTACTTTCCGTGTAAATATTTTCAGCGGATAGAAACGCATACTCTTAGGTTCTGAATCTGTGGTTAGGAATTTGTATTGTACGTATCCCTTCGGTAAGTTATCAGGTGGGAAAAAGGTTCTTTAAATTTTGCCTTAAAAAATATTTTTGATTAGCGTAAGCTTAATTCATTTTCTAAATACGTTTACTTTATACTAATTTCCCCTCAAAGAGTAAATGTATAACCATTAAATAAAATGTAAGAAAGCGAGTTATATTGCACATGCGTGGACGCACTTGCCGTCGCCGCCTCGCAGTCTGCGCAGAGTCTTGCGCAACTCGCGCCGCGCCGCCTTGTGAAATACGTTCCAACGACTTATTTCATATTCGTACTCTTACCTACAGGGAAACTTGAAGCGAAATATATGTAAAAGGTTTTAAGTAGATCAAGAACAGTTTAGAAAACAGAGGGCGCTGTTTGAAGTAATTGGCAATATGATCCATTTTTTTTACCCAAAAACTAAACATTTACAAAATCCTTATCCTTTTTTTATCTTTGCTTATCATATTTTTAAATACGAAAGTGTATTTGTTTTTTTGTTTTTCCAGACGATTTAACGCCTCAATCGATCGAAGTGAAATGGTACAATCGATAGTCCGGCGGACAAAGTGTACTTATTAACTCGGAAAATTTGACAGTACTCAGGGCATAGACAAACAATTTCTGCACGAATGAATCGCAGGCAAAAGCTAGTATACATAACGGACTCAGATGCATGGCATTTGTTTAAGAATCTCCTACAACTTGGTGATGAGTGAGTCTGAGGACTACGACCATTTGCTATCTCACGAGGATATTAGCGACTCCATGATTTTTGGAAGTACGGAGTGCTACCAGATATCCCAGTGCTAGTTATTAATGTAAATGCGTTGCCAACTCTGAGGAGATGAAATCGCAATCTCGTAGTCTTTGTAAACAGATGTCTTGTTCTTTAATGATGACATTCTATTGGGGGTTTCAGATTTGTATCACGCAAATAATTACAAAAGGTTATATTTGCACAGATACAGTATATGTTATAGGCGTACTCATCCCATAAGGGGTCTCTTTCAGTTAACCTTGGTGTAGAAGGAGCAGACTTAATCAGGTAAAGATGGTTAAAGTGATGACAAAAATGTAACTAAATAGGTAGGTACTTTTAAAAGAAAAGTTGGTCGTTTGCTAAAAGTGTAGGTAAGTCTCGCGTCCGGTGAACCTGGCAAGCTACACGCCAGTCAGGTTGGTATTAAAAAGAAAGTAGTCTATTTTTAAATTATAAAATGTATTAATCTGACGCAACGCACAGTACCAACCTAGGTACAGTAGACAAAGTCGTATTCATCTTGCTTACTCAATTAGCTTATTGATGGATATTACGAGTAGCAGAGTGAGAAAGACGAATGTACGTGTCATGTTTCATCACTACATCGTAGACGTTACTTGAAATATGATAGAGGTTGCCAATACTGAAAAAATCTCAAAGTTTTAATAGGTCTTTTGTTTCATTTATAAATCAGTTCCATTCTAACTCGCCCTACTTAGTTAAATTTGTATCTTTATAATAGGGTATAACAGCTTCTAGTACAACACTATGCCTAGACTTCTAAACTGAAAACTAGCCCTTAGTCTAGTATGGGGTGCAATGATACCAATTTCAGAGTACCGATCTTGGCTACTATGCCAATGAGTATTAATGTTGCCATCCTAAAAAAGGTATATCGTCGGATTCTTTATTTGTAGAAAAGCATGATTTAGGTAATCTTATAAATACATAAAACCTGTACTACTAACAGCTGAAAGACGTGATTAAACTACAAAAGATATGCTATAGTAGTTCTGGATAAAAAGTTATATTTTACGGTCCATAACCCGTTCATGTCGTAGAGAAACCTGCACCCTGCACATGCACAAGGCGCGGCGTGCAGCGGTTTCGTTTTCATCAATTGCTAATAATCGTATTGTGTGGCGCAACGTGATCGCCATAGACAAGTCGGACGCGCGATTTGCATCCAGCCAGTGACTAACGAAGCAGGAATTCATCGGTTAACCAATCGATGCAAATTTGTTAGCGAATATAAAATAATCGATTGTGCTACGAGTTACCAAAATTGTGAACACATCTCTAATTAGAAAAGCACTTCCGAAATTGTAGCGATTGTACAAAACACTATCTTGCTTAGTGATTTTGACTCGCATACTTGCTTCATACATAAATATCGGTTTAGTATTGTTAAAACTGTTTATTTAGACGTTTATGATCACATTTTATTCCCAGTCAGTTACTTAAACGTTTATACAAACCAGTTGAGAGTCAAGTGTATTTGTGTAAAGTACTTGCAACCGGTATGCTCGATCTACTACCTAGCAGGCGAGTTACCATAAAAAACCTATGAGGCCAAGTATTGGAAAATTGTCGCTTGAGGTACCTAGTTCGGTAGGAAAGCCGCGGAACGTTCGAGAACGACTGTCGTTTACATAAACTGGCGCGTGCAACTTCAGTAAGTACATAAGCGGCGTGCGAATTATCTGCAAAATTAATCTGACTTCCGATTAATCTTTTCTGTCAGTTTTTTTGCGATTATCACTTCAATGCCTGTAACATTGTTCTAACTAAAAATATTTGAATTACAGCATCTGACTGAGACCACCCTTAAAAGGGAGTTAAGAAAAACGACCACGCGAACTTAGCGGACAACTGGCATTAATCGCAAGCGTCCGGGCAGATACAGTTTAAAAAAAAACAAAATTAAAAAATAAACACATAATGGCGCTTTGGCGGCAAACGTCACGTAACCATAGACCGTTGGTTTATATACGGGTAATGTCGGAGTTGATGAATCCTGTTGTAATAAGGTTGGGGATCGCTTGTGCGTGTGTTTGACATGTGTAAAGTTATGTTGGCTGGTAGAGCAGACGAACTGGTTGCGTCTAGTGCCGTTGAACCGCACAGGTGGGCCTTGGATTACGAGAGATAAATTTAATACGGCATAATAATAGAGTGGTTACCGATTGATGCGTGTGGCGATAACGCGTCGAAATCGAGAGTTGGAGCGAACGACGAAAGGGAAACAGACATTTGACGGCTGTCAAAATTGTCTGACATAAGTATAAGTTCACTATTCTACACGTAAATGCTGGGGACTTAGTGAAAAAGGGTGTAAGTCGTTTGAAGATCATGTGAAAAAGGGTTTAAGTCTAGTATACTTCGTTTATGTATATACCCTTTTTTATTACGAGTTAAGTCGACTTGTACCCTTTTTCACTATATAGGACCCCAGAATGTATGAAATTACTTGTTATTATTTTTTTGTGCAATATAATATGTTACGTGTACGTCCATATGTATAGCCGACGTTAAGATTTCTTAGCTATCTGCGATTTCATTGACGTTACGTTTTTTTGTATTTTATTGTGTTTTACGTTGGAAAGAGTCGTCACTTTTAACGGTAAGCTGCAATATTCTAAGTTGGCTTAAGCCTACTTAAACTAGGCAAGACAATGCAGCGTTTGAAAGTCAAACAATAAAGTAACTAATGGATGTGACGTTGTCGGTAACAAAACTGGTATTGCCGCTGCATTTTTCATGTAGGTTGGTACCTAATTAGTCCTCGTAAGACCCAATACCTAATTGAGTAACATGGTAAATGTAACCTTGTTGAATTAACTATACACCGCGTTTTATATTTGGTATTATGTCCTTAAGTGAAAAATCTGTGGATTCAGGAGGTTATAGTTATAGTTAGGTACTACACTCGTAAGCAAGGCATATAAAATGTGATTAATTCTTTAAATTACTGAATATCATCTCAAGGTTAGCATCAATGTAGAATTTATTGAAATTCAAAGAAACAAGTTAATATGAGCTGTCCTAAAATTCACCTACATCCAAATGACATGCATAAAAAATGCATGTTATTATATTATTAACAAAAACTATGTTACTTAACTGAAATTATATAGATACATGATGTAGCCTGAAACTAGTGTATTTTCCCTGTGTTATAAATGTAATAACTGCCACTTGGTAAGGTAATCTAATCTTCGTCCATTATGAAACATAAGAATAAATGTTGATCTATACTATAACACTTAAAGAACTTTTATAAACATCATGTACAGTCGAGTTCAATAAGATGTATATAATTAACGTCCTTAAACAACGGAATACAGTGTCAACGTGTGAATTTTAGTATTATATTAACTAACTATAATATACCTACTCATAGTAGGTATTTTCATGTTCTGCCGTTAGGTCGGTTGAACTCTTTGATTGAAAACTTGTTATATAAAAATAACTGAGATGATAAATACGAGTATTATATCAATTTACTCAGCTTATTGCTTATATTATAATATTATAAAAAGTATTCACAATGAAAAATTGGATTAAAATTAGTTATTTGGGTTTGATGTATTTACGCTCGATCATAGCGCAGAAATTTAAATAAAGACAATTTATCGTTGATATGGCCATAAACAATCAGCAGACACATCCATAGACAATGAATGTGGCATAAGCGGAAGTGTCGCAAGGAGGAAGAGGATGTAAGACGGCAATTAAAAATACAAATGCTAATAGCCTGTGTCTAGCATTCACGCATCTGTGGAAAATTACTTGGATTGTAAAATAATACAGTAAACAAAGATTGAATCCTTAATGTTAGTGAATTAAAAAATGACAGATAATTTATGAATAAAAAAACAAAACACGATACACTTTTATGTAATAATGGATAAACCAGAATGACTGTACACGCATGATAAAATAAACAATTGAATCGAATTAATAATAGGAAAAGTATAATAATAAAGTTATAATTTTCCTTAACATGAATGGGCTAATAATGGGTTTACTCTAACACGCGTTACTCTTGCATAAGGAAGTTTAAATAATGAATGAGGTTGCACAAACTTGCATAATATTAATGCATTTAAAATAAACCCAGGGAATACAATTATGTTCCTTATTAAAGTTCAATGCGCGTAACGTATAGTCACGGTAAGAAATATTCATCACTTTTGGACCTTAATAGCGTTAAAATAATAATCAAGTAATAAACATGAATAATCAGCGTTTATTTATATACCACACGATTCCAAAACCGAAGTTTTAAAATAAAAATAGTCAATGTACCTACATTGGCAACATTATCGTCTTTTCACCCAATCGCTGCAGCTTAACGTGAGAGTTTGCCATCTAAAAATATTGTAGTACCTATGGACCTGTGACCGCGTCAAACTCTTTTTCATATTTCGAGCTTAAAGGATGCCAACACGGGTCCCTATTAGTTACTATACCTCCGTCCGTCTGCCTGTCAGCGGGTTACATCTCATGGACGATAATAGTTGAAATTTAGATAGTGTGTATTTCTAGCGCCTCTATAACAAAAAAATATTAAAAACCCGTCATGTCGTCGTGTTTGCGGGTGGTAGGACCTTGTGCAGGATCCGTCCGGATCGCTACCACCGTCTTATCCATTAACCTACCGCCAAACAGCAGTGTTCGCATTGTTGTGTTCCGGTTTGGGGATAAGACAGCCGGTGGTGAAATGACTAGCATAGAGGCATTCCATCTTAGTCCTCAGGGTTGGCAACGCATTTGCAGTCTTAGGATTGCTCTCCAGTCTTGTGAATGCGAATGTCAATGGGTCAGTTTCCGCTTACCATCAGGTGGCCTGTGTGCTTGTTTGTCATCTCTATGCCATAAAAAAAAAATATGTGCGTTTCGGATTCGCGAACGAAGGGTTCCGTACCTATTCAATACCTATACCATATCTATTCAACATTAGCAGAAAACGGCAAAAAAATAAGTTCGTACTATTTATTTTTAAAGTGAATAATACAACTAAATAGTGTCTTCCGTCCGTCTGTCCGACGCGGGTTTTGCTCCTCAGTGTCTAAACTGGCTAACGCGTTCATGCATGAAGCTCACAAACTTGAATAACTTATTGCTACGTTTATTTATATAAACAGCTACTTCCTGAGATGAATAATAATTTGCAACATTTAAAGCTGGCCTAGTTTTAAGAGTAATGTATCACCAGAATTATTTTAAGAGATCAAATTAGACGATCCTGGTCGCGGTTCCAAAGAGACGGCACTAAGTATTATATATTATATAATATCGTAGTTATTTTTAATAATCATCTACTTAATTGTACCTACTTTATGTAAATTTAACCATTATAAATGTGCATCAATAAGGTTTTTTTAATAAAATTGTTAGCCTTATTATTTGTTGCTACAACATTTTTGCAAAAACGGTGATTTTAGAAAACAACTCTAAAACAAAATGTTGAAGGGTCATTTTTCAAAAATAATCTCACTATGTACCTGAGACACAGTACACTGGTGCGCTCGAACTAAAAGCAACTAGTACTTACGTAAGATATTTAAATTAACATAATATTAAAACCATGAACACATTAGAGACATACATGCTGATTATATAACGTTCAGCTTAAAGTTCAAGAAACACTTGTTCGAGTACATTGACATATACTTAGGTATTATTCTTGCTCTTTTTTGCAATTAGTCGTCAAGGAGATTTCCAAAACAAAACAACATAGCCTTGGTTTACAGCAAAATTATCGACAACCCTAGTTTGTTCTGTCCATTATAAACATTTCAGGGCGTTTATTTTAAATTTGGTCACATGTTTCGTGTGTCAACGCAACAACTCAAATCTTCTCTCTCTACTTGACCTTACCATGCCTACAAGGCTGGACCACTTTAGTTTGGCTTTCAATTCGTCGTCGACCAATTGAAAAGCGAGAATAGCCCCCTGAACACTGAGTTCAGGCACTGTCAATGAATAATTTGGAATGAATCACTTTTCTCGTAGACAATAAAGATAAGGATTATAGTTTATCTTTCCGTTTTTAAAAAATTAACTCATTTATATTAGCAAGCTTAAGTCAGGATTTAGTTATCTTGGTAACGCTGTTTGTTTTTTATTACGCAGCTGTTAATTAACCAACTCATAAATAATAGTTTTTCGCGGGTTTTTCCATGATTTAACCGATTTGTAGTAGTAGCGGACATAAATCTGCACTTAAAAACGTATTAAATAAGATTGCGTTAATTTAATTTATCTTTGCTAAAATTGGAATTGCTATGACAAAGTTATATCCTGACCATTATTATTTTAATAAGTTTGATGACGCCTTAACACGTCTCAAAGACGTGATGACTCGTTGAAAAACACAGTAGAGTTGAGCGAAGTTTTTTTTTAAGTCTGGCCGCAGAGTAAAGTTGTCAACGCCGTCTGGCCAGCCAGCATTAACCTTTATTTATGGTCGGATGAACCCTGATTTTACTCAAGACAGCTGGCTACTATCCAAAGGAAATTATAATCAAAAATTATAAGCTTCCATTCACGTATGACGCTCATTCAGAACTCGCATTATGTAAATAATAAACATTTAGTTTTAATCTACTATTGGTTGGTTATGCTTAGTCATACCCGACGCGACCGGCTTGTGACGAGACTTTGGCGCCATTAATTACCATAAACTAATACTTAGGTGTGGTTTGTTTTATGCAAACAATACGACGCCGGTGCCGGTACCGGCGGACATCAATTCTGTCAAATTAGCAGCAATAGAAAAAAAAACAAGGTTTGATAAGGAAAATAATAATGCTTAAATAATGGGTCTTTATTGCATAAATTTAAATTAATAGGTACGTAATATTGACCTATGACTCATACAAATAAACCCTATAAAATCAGTAAGATATTTATTTTTTATTTTTCTTTGGCCCGTTATTTAATTAGGTGGCAAGTGGCATATAGCCATCATATTTTTTTATCCAGCTTTTAAATCGATTTAACTAGGTGCGAGGCACCGAATTGGCAGCAGTCGGACGGAAGTCTTTAATTGTGTCTTTAAAAAAAAGCCTGTCTGGTTTGAATGGATGCAGTTTAATTTTAGATGAGTGTTTGTCTTGCTGCGAGACGGCGTTTGGCGAGGGTTGCCAGGTTCGAGAAAATGGCAACGATCTTGTTTTATTTTCAGTTTCACTAAGGCCCGTATTAAAATAAACTAACCTCAACTCTAATACACGTCTCGAGATATTGTGTCAAAAATGACAGTGTTCTATCGTTTGACGTTTACTTTGACGTATCTTGTGACGGGCCTCTCAGCCAAGATGGCTGGGTAAAATCAGCTGCAAAAGAACAACCGAAAAGTACAATGTATTAAAACAACGTAGACATGCACCTACACTTAAAGTGAGGTAAGAAACGTTGTACGTACATATCAGTGTAGTTACTAAGTAGTACGGTAGGACATAATAGTAATTATATCCCTCGTTCAATGTGTAGTTATACTAAAATGGCAAGGAAATACCAACTTTATACATTGCTTACTCGAACTTAATTATTTATTTTTAATTTCCTATATATAAAAAATACTAGGCGGTTTATTTTTCTTATATACAGTGTGTGACCTCGATATGAATATATATATTGAAAACAGTTAATATGCATCCTAATCAAAATAAAAACATGTGTACTGTTAACATAAGTTGCACTTTTTTTTTCACACTAACTAATTCGCCACGCAATGCATCAAAAATAGGCCAATTATCCCTCAATTAACTTGCAATTAACTTAAACTTAATATTATACATTGCTGCTCTCTTTAAAAATGCATTACACAAAATGTATTGGTGCTATTAACTTAATTCCTTCTTTAAACGGTTCACAGCACTTAAAGCTATCGTCACTTAAAATTTATGTTCTTATGGATGTCACACACTGTATAATGTACTTACCTGGGGATTGTAAAAATAAGCCGTACTTAGTTTTAATACCACCCTGGTCATCACTGTATTCGCGGGAGAATCACGCGCAAGGTTCAGGCTTTTTCATGTGACTTTTCGTCACAACTGTTGTTTGTTTATTAACATATTGCAGATAAGGCTTAAATTACGTCATATTATTATTTGCGGAAAGCTTAAAATTTCGGGCATACTTAGCCAATGAAAACGTTTTGTTTGTATTTTTCTGACGATAATGACTGCGTAAACCGTTGTTTGTATACAAATTATAGCAAGTATGTAAAGGTATGTACATGTACAAAGCCTTTTTGTACTTTTTTTATAAAAAAAAAACAATTTCATACTTAATAATAACTTACAGTGGCGGAAGCTTGCACTTAATAGAGACGATTGGCGGAAAAAGGACGACGGGCTTTGCCCAGCAGTGGGTGGGACACTAATAAAAACTTACAAAATATGCACGTTATATTATATGCAAGGGTCGGGAAAATAAGCCCGCGTCACTCCGAAAATTTACTTACTGTATTAATTCTTTATTATTTTTTATATTATACCCATATTATACATAAAAACTAGTGCATTTTGGTCTCTAGAATATGAAACAGGATTAGTTATTGAAATGACGGGCGTTTTTCCACGTTTTTCCAAATTTAATTGATTGATTTGAATTTGGATTTAAATGTATATACGGTCGGCCTTATAAGCAGCTGCACGTTTTAAGTGCTTTGTCACTTCAACGTCATGTTTGAACTGATGCACTAATCTCAAAGCAGCAAGGTACAAAATTGTACCTACAAATACCTTAGCTAAAGTTACCAACTTGGTGTTGGTATAAGCAAGGGTGTTATTCTCTCAAAAACAACGGACGGTCGGACGAACGAGCAAAATCGCAGCGGCGAGTTTAAGTAGTCACGTCAGAGCGAACAAAACACATTTTAGCACGTGCATTTTCAAATAAGCAGCCTTATATGTTCCATCCATCGGCAGAAATCATGCTGCTAAATTGAAAATGCACGCGCTTAAATATGTTTTGTTCGCACTGACGGGACTACTTAAACTCGCCGCTTGGACATTCGAGACATGTTGAGAGAATGACTACCCAGTGTTGTAGCTATTCAGCGGTGTGTAATATTTCTCGGAATTCTATTTCTATTAAATCATAATCGGATGTTGACGGAAATAAATGATAGATTCATTTACGTGTTCAGAGCCCAAGACTCCGTATCGGTTACGTATTTGTATAAAAGCTGGGGACATGGCATTCTTTGGCGATACATACTATTTGCGGTATAACAAGTATAGGAATAGGAAGGCGCCGTCGCGGTTTACTATTACTACACAGTTATTCACGAGTGTTTATATATAAAACGATGTAATGTGATCATAATATTATCATCATAACAATAAAATAATGAATCTATGAGTCAACCAGCATTGCCACACGAAACAGTTGCAAAAGAGGAACAGAATTTCTTTCGTATATCGAACGAGTCCACTTCACCGGGCTTAAAGCACGTGGATAAAGCATCCGTCACTCTCTTACTTATATACGAGTCAAAAAGTGACGGATGTTTTATGCATGCGATAAACGCAGCCATATTAAACCCGCTGGACGAGTGACGCTTAAATCTATGATATTTGACTTTTTTTTTTTTTCGAATGGTCCAATTGACAGCCGATTTTTTGATATGGCATGTCGCGATCAGTTTTGGTATTACATCCCTGCCCTTGGTATTTCCGATTTCTGAAATCTTTGTAAATCTGAATTAAAAGTAGGGTTATAAAGCAAGCGAAAATTAGCGCTCAGGGTCAAATCATCAAAATAAACGCTTCTGCCAGTTACAGCGCTTGAAGCTCGCAAAATGAGCAAAACATTTTCACAAGCAACTTCGTTTTAAAAGAGAACTTGTAAAATACAAACAAACCAAATATGAAGTACGGCTTGGCAACGGCCGCCGCTAAGTTTAAATTAAACCCAGCCGCCTCAAAGATTTTATTTTATAATTAACACATACATTTAATAATTTTATCGTACGAAAGCGGATGCAGCGCTTCATTTGCTGGTTAATTTTGTTAACCTGTTGGTGAATTAACGCGCTGTGTCTATAGTATCTCATTACTGTTTCTAATTTGAAATTCGAATATGTCGAAGATTTAAATATCGAGCTTAGCGTTTTTAACCGCCGTACTCAGAAACATTTTAGAGACAAAACTCGTTCCTTTTTCAAACTTATCTATGAAAAATTATCACTTATGGACGAGGTTTTCGTTATTAAATGAGCTGCCAGTGGGCAGTTAATTAAATAAATAAAAATGGCAAGACGGAGTACATTTAAGTGCTCTAAAATGGCCAAAACTTTTTTTACCACTGTTGCTGACCATTTTTTTTACCTTTAATTTTATTTAAACTTTAAAAACACCGGCTGTCTCAAAACTTATCTTTTTCTTAAAATAAACCAAATTAAATACCTATGTCCCGTTAAGTGAAACCATGTTCTATTTTTGGCAGGCTCTCGTTACATATACTCTGGGGGCTGCCCTAACACGATTGCCTTAGCCCATAACTTTCGACGCGATCGGAAAAAAAAACTTTCACTTAAAATGTAATATGGGTCACTTTGAGATTGGAGCTGGAGTTTCTTGTAAAAGTAAATGTTTTTATAGAGTAGCTTGCGCTGAAAGTTATTCAAGCGAATTGGTTAAAAAACCCAGTTTTATTTATCGTGTAAAGATAAAGGAACAAATAAGGGGTTTGCCGTACAGCGAAACTCTTTTTGTGAAGGTTTTTTTGTTGTTGATTAAACGCTTAAACGATTTTGTCAACCAAACAAACTCTAATCTAAAGCAACTAATAATTAAAACCGAATAAGTAATTGGGCGTGAACTACGATTGCATTTGTTTCGAATTGGTAAATATCTGTTATTATATTGGTACCCCCTTACTAATAAACGTTGAGTAGCGGTGGTATAGCTATACAATGTTTTGTCCTTATCTGTCAAATTCAAATGTCACAATGACGGATAAGGACAAAACATTGTATAGCTATACCACCGTTACTCAACGTTTATTAGTAAGGGGGTTAGGTTGGTACACGTACACTCCAGTGCGGCTTTTTTTAACCGATGTCAAAAATGGAAGAGGTTGCATGAATATAGAACCTATATGTATTTTTTTATTCTTTTTACAGCCAGCCAGTGTGTCTCTTCAGAAATCGATTTGTGGCATCGAATGAATGTTTTAATTAGTCGACTAGATCTGTCTCCACCGAGTCTGGGCCTGCAACCCGAGCGTATTCGGGTCACGCAGTGTGAGTTACGACACTCGATACTACGGGCTAAGTTATCTGCCACTCATTAACACAGGTTTCCTCTGTTTCTTAATAATATAGGCGAGTTTGGACTGTTGGATGTGCTTTTATATCGATATGTTCCTACCTATACGGACTAGTTCATGTTATAAATGTGTAAGTGTGTTTGTTTTTCCTGTCATTTGGTGCAGAGGTTGAGGAAAATCTCCATAAAATTTAACATGAACAAAATTGCAGGCAGAAGGTAGTTAACTGTAATCTGTCTCATTCTCCCTTATGCGCTCTTATTTATTTATTTATTTATTTAAACAATGTCTTGTGGACTTACAGCGTCAGCCAAAGCGTCCAGCAAGATAACTTAATAGCTAAATACAATTTTTTTTAAAAGAGATATAAAAATAACATTCACACAACTTACTTAGAAAAATAACAACATTAAAGTTTTATGCGAATCGTAATCTTATGCGAGTATTATCGAATTTCCATGAAACCGAAATGCTTTTTGAGTGCTCTTGCGCAGGGGCTCTATTCTACTCGGTAAAACCATAGTGCTTTTGACATGTTATCGTATTGTTTTTCCCGAACTCGACTGCCATTACTGTTAAATAAATAAGAGCTATCGTAACGTTGAGCCCTCAACTGAATTTGTAAGTGGACATTGTTAAGAGAGTTAGCAGTACTTTTTGTTAAAAATATGGTTTGACTGTTACAGAAGAAAATATTACATGATATTACACATTAACACAGCTTTTCAAAACAATGTAATGTATGTATGTATGTATGTAATATCTTAATCAAAACACTATCTCAAAATAGACGCATAGTTATCATACGAAATGTTCTATGTATTCTGCCCTTCTTGGAAAAAAGGACGTATGTCTCATAGAACCGCGCATCTATTAGTGACCTTATTTCTCAAGAGAGTGGGTTAAATTTGTTTCGGCTATCAAATTGCGCATTCGTTATTTTTATTTAGGAGGGCAGTATTATGGCATTACGGCTCTGAATTTGTGTAAGATTCAACTCGTATTTATTGTTTTGTTAATTTAACTAAGTGTAAATAATGGTTTACACTTTCGTTGTCCCGTGACTGCTGCAAATATTTTTGTGTTGCAATACGATTATAGGCTCAGAATGACTCACATTATTTGTTTCATTGCTGTTATTTCGGCAAAGGTTCAAACTATCGAACTTAAAAAATGGACCTTGATAATTTGGATTTAAAATCATGAATGATATTTCCAATTGCTCCTACCGTTTCACACGTGACATTATTGCAGTTCAAAAAGAATTAACTTTTAAATAAATTGTGTCACTGTCGTGTCACGGATATAACGTGCTTTAAATCCTTTTGATGTTACTTTAAAAACATCAATGACTTGCAAAAACCTAACCTAAGATTATTATAAAGTATTAAAGTATTTATACTTGTGAAAGTCATGTTACGCTGAACCTATTACCGTACAAAGTATAAATACTTGATATTATCCGCGATCTAATGGTAGTCCGGTTCAGCGTGAGATGTCACTTCCTTGAGGTTATAATTATCTGCCAGCGAATCCGGTATGAACGAGATGGAGGACCACCGGGGCTGAGATACTAGATTTTATTCAAGAATAGGGGGTATACTAACAGACAGTACAGACTACAAAAAGGTGTATCAACACTGAAAAAAAAAATGGTTGCTTCTAACAATATTGTGACTGTTGTGCATAAGCGTCTTAATTCCATACGAGCCTGATAAGACGATAGATACGTCAACTAAGACGGACTTGCACGAAAAATTTTACCCTGGGTTAAGACACTAACTCGAGTTAGTAAACGTCAGATTCATACGAAAACTGTCATTTTAACTCGACATAGTGTCTTAACCCAGTGTTAAATTTTCTGTGCAAGTGGCCCTAAGATGTTAGTTGAATCACTAAAGAACTTACTGTTGTTACTATTAGCTTTGGTTGATATAATGAATATCGTAATTATCGTAATCATTCTTTGTCAACTAAGACAAAATCTGTCTTAATTGGCTCGAATTTTTTTGAGTGCTCTTTTCTTATTACAACGCTATAACTAGAAAAAGTGTATACGTCTCTTTATAGTCGGAATGTACAAAAACGCAAGATGAAAGAAAATGTTGAAACATTGCGCTGTGGTGTGAAGTCATAGGATTAATTTCAGCTAAGTGTCACTACATAGTATAAAACAAAGTCGCTCCCCGATGTCTGTCTGTCCCTATGTATGCTTAGATGTCTAAAACAACGCGACAATTTTTTTTGTGTTTTTTTTAAATAGATAGAGTGATTCAAGAGGAAGCTTTTTATGTATAATAAATTCAGTTTTACGTACAGGTGTTACAGAAAACTCATATAAAGCGAAGCGAAGCGAGAGCGCTAGTTCTAAATAATTATTATAGTTGCTCTTCTCTCTTCATGGCGTTTTATTGCGAGTTGACCAATGTTGAGTTCTATTTGAGAATCAGTTATATTATGAAGCTAGCTGGTAAAACATCATCATTATCAGCAATTAGGTCCACTGCTGGATATAGGTCGTTCTCTAAGAGCTACTCCGTGATTGGTTAAGCCACTTGCACCCAGCGGTTTCCTGTGATCTGTACCAGTACCAGAGCGGTAGTGCACTTGCCAATAAACCCCCCTCCTGCTAATGGCAAAGGTTAACTGGTAGAGAATGCCTTACGGCATTAAGGTCGCCTTTTGCATATTAAGGTTAATCTTTTGTGCAATAAAGATTAAATAAATAAATAAATGAGTTTCTTCCCAGCAGTGGTCTCTAGCGAAGCGCTGGTAGATTTTTGACGAGTAAAAGTGCCCGTGTGGTTACTGGATAAACATTTTTTTTTCTTTTTTTTTAATAATTGCCATTCGTTTTACGAGCAAGCTTACTGACACTTTAGTGGGTACAACTTATGTGGAAGAAGTGGAAGTAATTTGAAAAGATCGTAGCAAGTGGAAAGGAGTGGTCTCTGCCTACCCCTCTGGGAAGCAGGCGTGACTTAATGTATGTATGTAACTTAAAAGTTTAAATTAAGAAACCATAAAAAAGCTAAACCCAATTGCTGAAGAAACTCAAAATAAAGAAGCTATATATGTCTAATAAAGGCTCGAGGTCTATGGAAAATTGGAAAAGCTACTTTGAAATATTATTTTTGTTCAACTTATTCGTTTAACCTATGGTCACTCAATCGCTCTATGTACCTAATTACGAAAGTGACGCTATAGTAACTTGCAACGTAGTAATTAAGTACTAAAATCGTGCAAGCGACATAGCTCTCAATTAAATATCAATCCAGCAATTATAAACAAAATTGATTGGTTGAAAGTGGCTTTCCACATCGCCGTGTTTGTATCAAATAAAGATGTTATAGGTATGTCCAACAGCTTGGTATGTGAAGCTTACCTCTGAATCGATTTAAGACATATATGGTAAGTGGAACACACCTGTCAAGACCTACTTCGGGGAATGCTTCACTAATCTATGTGTCATAATGCTATGACAAGTATTTAGTGTAATGTCAAATAAAATGCGTGCGTAGATAATTTCAGAGAGCGTTAGTTAATGGGTAAGATAAGAACTAATTTGTTCCTGGCAACACCAGCGCATGATTTCTGACAACACTGGATAATGAGCTGTCAAATTAGAACGTTTTCGGAACAGTTTTTAGAGCGATTCGTAGAAATAAGCATGAGCAAGAAAGGAATCCCGATTTTTATTTGTTTTAACGAAGAATGAGAGATGAATTTACTTTGTTTGCGTCTGTCAATCATATAAATCTCTGTTGATGCATCATAGACACGATTACTCAGCTCTAGTTTAGCTCTAGAATAAAATATTTGACAACTTTAGGTCCATTATGTTTTCTTTATCGTATCGTCTAATATCTTTAAGTCTAATTTAAAAAAGTGTAAAAATACCTCTCATACAAATTAAAAACTTTAGGTAAGCTTTAGCTAACTATTAAAACAAACAATATAAGTACATAGTAAGTAATACTGGCCAGTGAATCTGCAGCCTGTCTTAAGTTGGGCATGAGTGCGTGTCGGTGATTTCCCCTATGTGTGTGTGCGTGGGATCGAGTTTCGTTGGCTGCGCGCGCGCCGCGGTAGACTTCGTGGCAACCGACGGGAATCAGGGGCATTACAAGACGAATTGAATCATTGGTGTCGTTCCTATCACTCATTCTCTTTCAGCGGGAGGGTGAGAGGGATGGAGCTGTTTATTCGTTGGTGTTTAGACTGGAAGATGGCGCTAATTGCGAATTGTAATAGAGTTTGAATCGTCAACATTCCATTTAAAAAAAAATACTTTTATTAAGTACCTACCTACAATAAAAATTTAATTAAATTTTAAATTAAAGTTATTGAGTCGATTAACTGTACCAAATCTTTACAGAATAAGTTACAACATTAATCAAACAAAGGGTTGCAAATGCCAAAATATTAAAATAATGTAATCGTAAAGTGGCAACCCTACGGGCCGGTCGATAACGAGAATCTGCGCGGACGCAGACCACTTGACGCCGCGACTCATTTAGCCGTACTATCTGTACTGTAGCACGCACTATTAATTCCGTATTGTAAACTCTAATGCGTTAACTTAAAGTACTATTTTAAACTTCTCTATTCAATTTATGTAAAGCATGACTATTTAGTTACATTTTGAACTCTTTTACGTTGGATTTAGAGTTATATTTTTCCTGGGGTATGTGTGATAGAGTTAAAAGTTGAATTTAGAACTCTGTTGCAGATGTTGCAGTCTTATACAACCAACCTACTATCTGTACCTACTGAGGCCATATTATAAGCTGTCAAGTTCCAGAGAGGGAAAGGGATAGAATTATTGCAGTCATATAGCTGTCTCTTTTCCTGCCTCAGGTTTTACAGTTCAAAATGTATGCTTTATAAATCTTATGCATATCATTTAAGCTAGTATTGCTTGAAAGTTCGAACCCTATAACAGTTTAATTAAAACTTCAAGTTAATATAACTGCTTATCTATATAGTTAGATGTATATGTTGTATATTGTCAAGTCTAGGCTATGATGGTAAGCATGTAAAATATTAGAATTAGACCTTTTATTTGGTAGCGGTTTGTAAGATTAGTGTAGTTTTATGTAAGTTTGTAAGTTCGTTTGTTCGTTTGTTTTTTTCCACTTGTAGACAATTCGTTATTGTAAATACATATATGTATATAAAAAAATACCTACACTTAAAAAATAATTAATATTATGTAGCTACTATTAATAATAAATAGTGGCCAGACTTTAAGATAATAAATAAAAACCAGTTAAGTGCGAATCGGACTCACGCACTGAGGGTTTTATAGAAGTCGTCACTATTCAAATATATTATGATGATAATATGGGTGTTTTACCTACATTCATCCAACTGATATCGACTGTAAGACTCGTCTCAAGATGCGTCAAAAATGACAGTTTTCTATGGTTTGAAGTTTACTTTGACTTAGGAATTTTACAACTTTATGACGGGAATCTCAGCCAAGATGCAGCTTATAAAAAACCAATGAAAAAGTGTATGTATGTATGTTGCTCTATAAACTCTTTATTGCACATTAAACAATAGGGAATATTAATGTATTTTTTTACAGCTTTAATAAAAGCTGACTCAAGTAAGAGAGCGATGAGAAAAATGGCACTTCCAAGATATAAGCCAGCAAAGGTTCTCTTCGTATGTATGAGACAAACCAAATAATAATTATCTAGTAATCTTGTATTCAGAAAAAATAATTCATTAGCATTTGCCTGAAATAACATTTTGGCAAAGTAGTTCGATAAGTACATAGTAGAAAATAAAAGATACCTATTGTATCATTAATATTTTTGATTAGATTAGAATTTAGAAAAAAATCTACTTAATGTTGCTTAAAATTAGGATTTGCGTTAATTATTAATTAAGTAACAGTGTCGTTGGAACAGTCGGCCAAAATGTGGTCTGCCACCCTACGGTTGAAGTTCATTTACGTCATGACCACCATAAGTTCGATTTTCCCTTGCAATAATATTATGACAGTGACACGTGTCAACTTCAGCGATAATTAGATGTCACAGAAACTTTTGTCAAAACTGGTAGTTAGAACACTTTTTTAGCCGACCGTACTATCGAAGTAAAAAAAAAACATTACCCCTAATTAATAAAGCAATCAACATTTATTATTAAAATATTTCAAATACGTTGTTTCAAATGACATTCTACCTCATGTAACTCTTTAACCAAAATAATTATCTTTTAAATAAACACGTTAACTGTTTCTCTAACAAGCATAAAACTTCAACGTAATATAATAAATTGACCCAAGGAAATCCACATCGGCGATATAATTACAGATACGGTTCGCCTTTCACTGCGCTCCGATCTCCCGAACTCGTTGCAACCGACCAAGAGTATAGCTGCAGAGGTGACACTTCCGTCTTTTTAGCCCTTAGTCCTCTTGGTGAAAAATGTACTAACAAGATTCTAATTACATTAAGAACTTATAAAAGGCTATAAAGGAGTAACGTCAACCAGTTTGTATGATTTATTTTCGCTCATCATCATCATCATCATCATCAGCCTATATCAGTCCACTGCTGGACATAGGCCTCTCCATTGCACGCCAACGAGCACGATTCGTGGCCACTCTCATCCAGCTCTTGCCAGCCACCTCGCGAAGATCGTCACTCCACCTAGTCTGAGGGCGTCCTACACTACGTTTGCCGATTCGCGGTCTCCACTCAAGAATACGATAACTCCCGCGATTATCGGTTCTGCGGCAGTCTGTGGCACAAATGGCCGGCCCACTGCCACTTCAAGCTGCTAATTCGATGGACTACGTCGATAACCTTAGTTCTCTGTAGGATCACCTCATTACGGATCCGATCCTTCAGAGAAACTCCCAACATAGCCTTCTCCATAGCTCGCTGAGCGACTTTAAATTTGTGAACCAGCCCTTTCGTAAATGTCCACGTTTCGGCTCCGTATGTCATGGCAGGTAGGACGCACTGATTGAAGACTTTAGTCTTCAAGCTCTGTGGAATAGTCGACGTGAAAACTTGAAACTTTTCGCTCCCACCGACATAATTCAATCGAGTTATATATTTATTTGTGAGCAGCATAATTAGTTATGGCTGCAGCCCCTATGTTTGTTTATGTCTGGGGATAATGCTCACCAGATGGCGTTATATCGGCGCGTAATAAATTTCCAACTATAATTATATTAAACAATGACTTATTTCGAAATTTCTTTTTCATCACACTTGCTCGTAAATAGTGTCCTAACATGTTAGAAAAATCGACCGTAAATCCAAAATAATACCCGCCTTTTTTTACCATTACGTTACTAAAGTGCATAATAGCTTTTTTTTTAAATATTATACGTGGACTCAAACTATCACAATACGTCAGGACCCCAATTCTTGTGCCATTCGATATGAAGTTTCATTCGAGATGAAATGTCAGTTGAATACTATTTCCTAACAATCTCGCATAATAAACTATTGATCTCATATGTCACTAGAATCGGACTCCGAACACGTTTCACATAATCTGTGGTAAGTCATCACAGACAATGATGTAGTCTGCCGCTAATAAGTTAAAAATATGATCTTTTGTCTGATTTTATTTCATTTCCTCGCAATTGTGATGAAAAACATTGTATGTTACACGGGTGGTAAAGGAAATACAAAGCTCGAGTCATTAAAGCCTTCTAACAGACTCTCGTTTGTAATTCTTTCTTTACCACCCTTAATACACAATGTACTATTAATCAACGGTGCTTAGTGTAATAATAAATAACATTTGGAATAACAATTTACTTTCAATTATCGATCAGCCACAGATAATTTGTTCATTTTAGACTACGTTAAAGGTAGTTAAAGTATATATAACCAGCACTAAAAAGATAGCTGATATGTGTAATGAATTTGACCGAAAACAGACCAATAATTAATGTAGGTAGGTACCAAGTACCTATAATGCAGAGCGCTCTGCGACTTTGACATTGACAGATTGATCACCGATTGGTAAATTCATAATCTAAATCTAACATTTTGACACGTCTATATGTATTTAGATACTCGTATTACAGTTTTCACTTTATCGCATTATCCCTTAAAAGCTTTTAAAATTATGGTAATGTAAATTGTTACCTACATTAAATGTTAGGTACCTACAATTATTAGTGTAATTAATTATTTTTGATAAGGAAAAAAACAATAAGTGTCGATTTTAAAGTGGCGGCTTAAGTTTCAGTTTCAGCTTCAGCTGCGTTCATAAGGTGGCTCCTCACATCTATAGGTATGTATTGATTGTTTCTAGTCGTGTGATTCTCTATTACTACCTTTTATCATTGATCGTTCCGAAAAATTATCACTATTTAAATAAAATTACCATTTTATTATTATAAGAAGCCACTAGTCCAGACATCGTCAAATTAAACTAGGGTCAAACGCTGCCGGCGCCATAAACAAACCCAAACACGACTTTAATTCGATATTTATTAGTCGAAACGGTTCGTAATAATCGATTAAATCGATACCGCGACCCGCCCGGTGTCAAGTTACCCACAGGTGTGCGACCGAATTCAAAGCTGATAATTTTTATTAGTTTTTAATTAATTTTAAATATCGAATACAAATGTTTATTTTATGTCGTCTTTATGGGCTGCCAGCATGTTATCGAGTGTAAGGAGGTGTTATGTGGACAACTGGTCGATGCGAATCTAGAACTTTGTGGGTTTTGATTATGGCATATTTTTACATCAACCGGTGGGTTTTATTGATTTGTAATTTTTTTATCGTTAATATAACATGATACTTGTAAAGATTAAATTATTGTTTATTGGTTTAGGTATTGACTGGCCTGTTTCCTTCATCGAGGAGCGCCGGAATATAAATAAACTTTCGTGCGACCCCACTGCAGTTTTGCTCGCGGTGTTACCAGCATATTGAAATGTTATATACTTAAATTGATCTTAAGAATCGACCGAGTAGTATTTAAAGGGGTTAACAAAAATACCCCAGCCTTGCATTTGTGTGCAAACATGTATGTCCATGTATATGGATGGATATTAATCCTCCATCCAAATATATCGGTTCTCAAAAATATCTGAACTCGAATGTTCGAATGTTCAGGTTTTCGCACGATGTTTTCCGTCACAGTAAACTCTTAAAATGTTTGGGTTTTTATGTACTTATGTATGTATGTATGTATGTAAACACTTGATTGTAAACAAAAACAATACAATGAAGATTTAAAAAATATATAAATGTTATATTATCCCTTCAAGGGATCTCTTCCAGCTAACCCTTGTTGTGTGTTTGTCTTGCTTGTTTCTAGTTCTCTCTTATTGTAATACGCAAGTGTTTTTTTTAATGGCAAAGTTAAGGAAAACGAACATACGGGCCTGATGGTAAGTGGAATCTGAGACTCAAGACTGTAATCCTAAGACTGCAAATGCATTGCACCGGAACATAACAATGCGAACACTGCTGCTTGGCGGAAGGTTAAAGAATAAGATGGTAATAGCGGAGTACGGAGTGCACTACCACCCCTGTACCCTGTGAATCCAATACACTGTATCTGCAGATAATAGTGTTTTGAATTAACAACTTTTATTCTATAGAATGAAAGTTGTTAATTCAAAACACTGTATCTGCCAGATACAGTGTATTGGATTCACAGGGTACCTAACATAGAGATTAGGCCTCTACCAATAAGCGCCATCTTGTTCTATCATAGAGAATTACAACTACCAGAAAAGAGACCGATCGTTTGATCCATACATTACCTTAATCGATATTATCATTACTTGGCTTAAGACAATAATTGTTCTCAATCAAAACTTTATTACTTTAGCAATTATGACTCATACGTAATAAAAATATATTTAGCTTGCACTAAATAATAATTAGGTTAAGTGTTTAAAGTTTAATAATCTAATTTAAAATAAAGACAGGCATTTAAGATGAACAAGTTCAGTAATGTAGAAATAATGTTTTTTCAGACAAAACTTTCAGTCATATTCATCCGACCAATTTAAACTCGAAAATCCTGTAACCTCATCTACATCATCAGAACAGCTGTATAATATAAAAAATTTGCATTGTCATTGGTAAATTAATTAATAAATTACAATTACAGCCCATTCCAATTGGGATTGTTCATATTTTTACAATTACTCCAATTCGAAAACCATTTCGAGGAATAAAGTTTTAAAGCCGTTCTGCATTATTAAATTTTTGAAATATTTATTTATTTTGCATATTTCGGCAAAAGTATATTTAACCTTTGTTTGCCTTTCGTTTTCGGCTTGAAGCCCTCTTAGGTGTATCTTACGGGTTAGGCGAAAACAGCTTGAAATTGTATGTTTTAATACACTATTACAATTACTTTTTTTCATTAGATATCATACTCATACTCATACTCATTTATTCATATTTTTCGATAAAAATACACGTCAAAGGTTACATTAATTTGTAGATTAATGAGATGTAGGTACATAATAGAAATATATATCAATTTAAATTACAATATCTTAATTGGTATCATTAAAATTGTTTTAATTTATTAGAAAATGCCATCCCAAAAATCCATAAAATGTCTGTTAAATAAATAAAGATATTATAACAAAACTATTGGGTCAAATAAAAAAATAATGAAATAAGTGTTATAAAATTTCCTATTCTTTCGAATTAGAAAGTAAAAACCGTGAATTATTTTTTTTGGTCAATCCCAATTACAGAAACTAATTCAAAATAGACTTGCAATATTTGAACTCGACAACCAACAGCCCCAAGCATGCAGAAATTTACAAAAATAACGCCATCTCCCGTTTAAATAATACAATTGAAACTTTTCCCATAATGATCTACAACTAACATCGATCAATTAATTCTTGCCTCACCTGACGGAAATTGACGAAGCCGCCAAGAATAAATATGGTATTTCTGTAATAACTTATTTACTTATACTTAAGTTACTTCAGGATGTTCATTTTATTAGTTGTCAATCAACTTTTGCATTACTTTTAAAATAGTCTCAATTTTAAAGATAAAATATAGTTAATACGTTTGTAGATAGATAGATAGATTGTGCAAAGTGTGGTTACCGAATTATCAACAAGTTTTTAGAGTTGTAGGTTCTACCTACCCCACCTCTGGGATTACAAGCGTGAGCGTGAAAGTATGGATGTATGTAGTTAATTTATATAAATTTTAGCAGAAATTTACTCATTATAAATTCAGTTAATTTATTATTAAGAATACGTAATACGTCTGTTATTAGTGCTACCAGTAGAATAAGAACGACTTTATTCATAATGTAACATGTATTGGTGTAAACACTATTATTGAATAACTATTTATTAATTAATATTAAAGGCCGCAGGTGGACGTTGTCACTGTCAAAAATAAATAATGATAATAATAAAGATAAGATAACATTCGTGAACGCAGATCCGTTAGAATCCTGTCTATTTTTTATTCCAATTTGTTTGACTTAGCTTCCCCAGACTAGCTTAAGTCCAAATATAATTTCCAAACTGCTCGTCCTGGTTGTGAACTTGTGACCTTCATGTATGACAAGTTCCGTAACCTCGGTTACTTTAGCCCTAGGGGGTAACATTGCCCACCCCTGAAACTATAACTATTGTAGTGGTAATCATCATAAATTGGTTCAAGAATTTTAGAATTACACAAGTAGCTTAGGCCTTATGTAACATTTAATAGAATAATTAAATTTTTAAGATGGTTTTAGGGGTTACGGTACTCGTATTTTCTTAATTTAACGTTTCATCAAATTTACTACTAACGTCTACATGTCTTTGTTTGGTCCAATGGTTGACTGGTAGAGAATGCCTTTGTGTATTGTGTAATAAAGTATAAACAAATAAATATTTAAAAATAAGACAGGGAAATTTGTTATTGTGTTATCGAAAATTGACCTCCAATGGGAAGAAATAGGGGGAGGAATGAGAAACGAATTGAGTTAATAATTACATATTAAATTTTATGTGTACATAGCTATGTACCGCAAATGTAAAATATTCAATCTTTTAAAAGACAAGCTATCTGTTAAAATGCTTGTATTGCCATAGGCCGGCGCTGGGAACATGTACGATTCGTACATAAAATAACGCCAGGTGGCAACACTACTGTCAGTGCGTGAGGGTCGCGTACCAAATTGTTCTAATTTTAATTTCTTTGAAATACAGTTTTGCTTTATAATTTGTGACATGTTTTATTTGCTCCTGAAACGCTGGTACAGTCGCAGGCGCCCTCTAGCCTCTCCATAAATTGATCCGGATCACTCAAACTATATGGTTACTTATACATTTTTTCTATCTGTGACTCGTGTATTTTCTAATAATATTCTAAACTAAGCATAAAACAAACCACCGTTGTATACAATCGGAATTACAAAACTGCCGCAAATTTCTCCGAACCTGAAGATCAAAGCGTTTATTTTTTAAATTCGACCGCAGAAGTGAAGTGTGCATAAAAGGATTCCCAGAAGGGTCCGAGAGAGGTCCTAATTGTCTGTTGATGTCTTTTATATTGAGGGTGATGTATTTTGACGTTTTCGGGACAGATGACTAATAAACTAATAAAAAAAATACATATACGCTTAAAGAAATTGTATTTGGAGTTGCAAGTGTTGTAACAACAGGAAAAGGTGTTAAAAGTTTACAACATTACCTTTATTATGTTATTTTAAGGTTAAATGTTACTTAACACTTGATGACGTCAGGTTGTTACTGTGGTGATCCTAAGTGGTGGAGCATTTAATGTATTTAACGTGAGGGATTTTTGAAAACTGTCAAAATGTATGGAATTGACATAAGCGCTCGACGAGACCGTCCGGCAGCTTACGTGAATCCAGTACTTTCTCGATAACGATAACGTTGGCCGAATGCATCTTGTCTATACCGTTTCGAATCGCTCGCTAACTGTCGCGTAGCGACATCTATTGAACAGTTTAGTCCTTAAGACGCTTGTAACATCCATACTATACCTACTTACAATAGGTATATATTGAACAAGTAACTGTGTTTCTTTGTTTCATTTTCACAGCTTAACCGCTGAACCAATTGTACTGAAATTTTAAATGGAGACGGCTAAAACCCTAGGCAAGATTATAGGATACTTTGTATCTCTATATAAACTAACTGCTAACTTTCTTGTGAACCCTGTATTGTATTGGTTGTTTTTGTACCCTTAATCTTGATGCTGGAAGAGCGGGATCTTCTGTCACAAGTATTGCCATACTTACAAGAAGGTCCCAACCCTATCCTTATTGTAAACACACTGATTGTGACCAATAAACAAATTTTCATTTTTTCATTTTTCATTTCACTGAAAATTGGATAGTTTCCGAGGGAATAGCCATAAACAACTTCAACAACGGACGGAGTCACGGACTGTCTCCTATCCTAGCCCATGTGAACGACCATAACCGCTAAGAACCGTAGATGTTCCTTTTTGATTTCATGTGACCCCTGACCCACGGGTTATTGCGTTGTAATAGAGCTTAGATTTGCCCGTCGTGAGCGGCAGGGAAAGTTGATAAGTAATGTAGGCTTTCGTTTTGCTATGAAGATTCGCTATTGTGCTGCGGCTGCGCGGTATGGTTATTATACGCCGAATGCTGATTTGTATACACATACATACATACATACATAAACTCACGCCTTTATTCCCAGAGTGGGGTAGGCACACTACAGAATTTCCAACTCTAAAAACTTTTTGATAATTCTGTAACCACATTTTGCACACTTAGGCGAAGATGTTTACTTATGTGTTGTTTATTGTTTGTTTGTTTTGTGATGTTTTGTTTAGATTTGTACCGTTCGGGAAATGTTATTTGTAAAGGTTTGCCTCCAATTTGCGTGAACGTTTTTACTATGACACCTTAGGGAACCTGAAACTTTTTATTATGTTAAGCTGTCAAAACCTGACATATTCCGAGTTGCAAAAAGGATGCTCTAAGCAAAAAGGACATCAATATAAGACTCCTAATTAAATATAAGTACTTCAGTTTTTTTAGAATTAGAAACCACTACAACATTATATTGCGGCTCGTGAACTGTAATCTCTTTACAATTTGTAGTGGAACTGGAGTAACAATTGATGACACGCAAATAAAGTGACATTAAAACATTAAGGCTTTTAGGCAAGTGAGGGAATAGCGATAAACGACTTCCAAGCGAAGTCACGCGCAAAAGCTAGTAATATAACATAATCTCATTTCTAACACTTCTTAAACTACTAAAAAAAAACCGTTCACGTTTTCTTCGCAAACGAAGGGTTTACTTATCCAATTTGTGCAAACTGTTATGCATTATGCGCGTTATGTTAAAGCGCAGTGCATAATACTTAGCTCAGGGAGGTTAACATAACATACTTAACCAGCTTAGTTCAAGTTGAGAGAAAGGGACATAGCTATATAACTGCTATAGCTCTGTCCCCTTCTCTCAACCTAACCTGAACTCCTTTCCTGTGTCATGGTAAACCTTAGTACTGCATTACGAGCGCCATTAAAACTTTATAAGTCTCATTTGAGATTAGCTTACACTGACTCTATACCATACCACACTATAGGGCCATCAAAACTGGTCACAGCTCCTATATATTTGTATGCACAGTGACTTGATTGCGTAGGTGATAAGACAGCGGCAGAATTTAGCTGAAGTTTTATTGGGAACTAGAGGACGGTCGTGACTTTGTACGATTAGAATTAGTTTTCGGTATTTCCCCCATTTTAACAATTCCCTAAAATCCCCCTTTATTGTACCCCTAGGATATACGAGATATGTTCTCTCCATATTTCAAGCCATTAGGTTCTGTACGTTGATCGATCGGTCAGCCTGTTTCTTCTATGTATAAGATAGACAAAGTGTCAGATAGGGTAAAGTCAGACTTGTAGTCGACTTCTGCCTATACTTTGTATGAGTGGGAAGAGTAAAAAAAATGGTTTTTAAAGACTAAGGAAGCTGATAAATCCTTTCGTATTTTATGTAACACAAATGATTGCGTCGTTGAGATTGAAAGAGTTTTTAAAAAATTAACGAGTTTTACTACAAATCTAATTTCCCAATATTAAACTTAAAGCTATAACGCTTACACCCTGTATTTACACACATGATCATATTCAAATGGATATTAAAAATATATGTGCATTGCTATATGCGCTGCCCCTTACGGGTTACGGTATCGAGTGAATTATGACCGTGGACCACTAAACGCCAGTTAACACCCTCTTAAACGGCGGTTAGCGTTACTGCCCGGCCGTTAACGCACTCTGACAGAGTCGCGATTTTGAATTAAGAGTATAACTTCAAGATTTATACTTATACAGGGCGTTTTGTAGTAAGATAAATCAAAAGGTCGAATTTTCGTTCTTAACTGTTTCATTAGTCCGAAAATTGATAAGATACTCAAATATACTTATGAGTTAGGTTTGCAATTCTGGGACGTAAAACAGTTTCAGAACAAAAAAAGCATATCAAACTTATGAAATTTCGAGGAAATGACTGATAACGAGAATTCGACCAAAAAAGCCAAAGTAAGTTTGTTAGTGCTTTGCTGTTTCCGCATTTTGCGTTTGCATTCGTTTTCCTACTCCTGCTTTTTCTAGAAAATAAAACAAAATCAGTTTTTTTATAGGTATTAAGAAGATTTATGTTTAGTTAAAATCTTTCAAGTCAATCTTAAACCTTTATAAAAAGGGTTGTAAATCCGATTACAGTGTAAAATTAAGTATAGGACGATCTGATCTGATGATGGAGCCCCAATAAAAGATAAAAGATATTTATTCAGTAAGTAGGCCGCACGGGCACTTTTACACGTCAAGAAACTACCAGCGCTTCCCAAGAGGAGACCACTGCCGAGAAGAAACGCCGCAAGAAACTCAGCAACATGGCCGTGCAAATAAAAGTACAGTCGGCTGCAAAAACTACTCATTATCAACTGTTATACAATATTACTAAGGATTATAATTGTGTTACAAAGTGACAGAACATTATATTTATCCGGCGGCTTGTCAAATGCGTTTACAACTGATAAGTGATAAGTGCCGGTGACACTCACAGGAATCACTCAAGTTCTTGAGTGTGAATGTAATGAGGTGTGATAATGACTTTGTAAGAAAATGCCGCTTTTAATGTAAAGGTTTCAACGGTAGATTAAATTTTTGGGAAGATATTAGAGGACTAGAAATGATAAGTGTAATTTTAAGTTTAGGATAGGTATATTACAAAATATGTAGTTATGGTTATTTTACGTTCACTAAACATCTGTATTCTTTAATATTGTGTGAAACTTCTACCCCTCGTCAGTGTTGCCAAGTTAGTTCTAAAAAAACCTATGTGGATGATCGAACTTCCTGAATGGCAACATTGCGCAAACGTTATATTTAAAAAAAAAATTGTTTCGGTTGTCAATTGGATGTGATTCAAGAAATATTATAGTGGGTCCGTGGAGTTTGCACTTGTTTGACTTGATTAACCCCCGATGCAAAAAAGAGGGGTGTTATAAGTGTTGTTATTTATTTATTAGGCAGTTCATTATCCTACTAATATTATAAATGCGAAAATTGTGTGATAGTTTGCCTTTTGATCAAATCATCATTTTACAAACTTTAATTTCCCAAAAACGTGTTTGTGCTTAAACTATTACATATTACAAAGGTAACATGGGCTTATTAAATTAGTAAGGTTAGGTTTGGAAGTATCTCTTTGCGAAATGAAAGTTTGTAAAATGATATAGTTGGTCAAAATGATGATTTTGTAAAATATTAGTGAACCCATTGCAAGAAATAGGGTACATTATTCTCATTTAAATGAATATTTAAAATTAATTATTTTCTGCTTTTTTCGTATTTTTTTTGTTAGTTATTAATTTACTACCTAATGAAAATTTATCGTACAAATCAGATCAATGGACAAACTTAGCCAAATATATACCTACCTACTAGATGAGCTTTTAAGGTCTATATACAAAAAAAATACTTTGAAGGTGTAATTATCTCATTTGTAGACCGACTTACGACCGTTGGGCAGAGGTTGGACGGATATTCGTACAGGAGCAAGAAAATCCGTAGACGTAACTTGCCGATTATGATTCAAAAGGTTAAAAACACACCCTGTTTTCTTGAAGGTTTTTCTCTGTAATCTGTATGTCCGTTACATGTGCGCGTAACCCGAGCATCTTGTCTTACTTGCGGTCACTGCTACCCTACACGACCCAGCGACGTGACAGCGAGATTATCTCTTATCCGTCTTATCACACGGCTCAAAATTACCTGATAGAGATCTAAATTTCGAAAATTTTGGACCTGTCATAAGTGCTGATAAGGTTTCAGTGCCAAGGACTTTGGACCATGGGTACTGTTTGTATGAAGAGCGTATAACGCGGCATGGAACGTGTATTCGATTAGATTGCATGATGGGTGTGTACGGATGCAAAGGATTTATTGCCTAAGTGAGAGATAACTAAGCTGAATTATGCATAATCTCAAAGGCTGGGTAGTGCAGTTCTTAATTTTTTCAAAGGTGTCGGTATGACCCTGGTTCGATTCCCGGTACGGGCAACTATTTGTGTGATGAGCTGATGAGTGAGAGTACATATATACATGAGTCTTGGATACTTACTATAGTTCGTGGATGCTATTTGTCTAGTATGTACTATGTTTTGGCGTAGAGTTTAGTCCAGGGGGGTTATTATGACATAGCTATGCAGTTTGTTTTACGGTCAGCGTAAAGGACGAAGCTATGGCAGTTACATAACTCTGTCCTTTTCTCTCAGCGTAAAATGAATGGCACAGATAGCTCATAATAACCCCACAGGACTAGGTTAATTTTAGTGGTATAAACATTTATATTGGGTTATAAATATTTATGTGGCAGTTCTAATATAATATAGTTAAGACTAATCAGTCTTGCATAAGTGTACAAGCAAGTAGGTACCTAGATAGCAATCATAACTTTATCTCACATGTACAGTCAGCATCAAAAGTAGCTAATCAGAATAACATGCTCAAAATGATCTAGACACGACGTATTCTCTTGAATAGAGTCGAGTGCAAATCATTTTGACCTCTTCGGATGCGTAGCTACTTCTGCTGCTGGTTTGGAGAGTAATTATAATCCTAGGAGACTTTTTAGATCAAGAAATGACTGCTTTAAACCATTTTTATTAAGTTATGCACGTTGTATTACCTAAATTATTTAAAGAATAATGGTCGTTAAATCTATCCAGGTTCCGTCCTGGTACTTACCTTACCTAACCTGCCTCCAAGCAGCAGTGCTCGTAGTCATGTTCTGTGATAAGTAGGAATAGGTACTAAGACACCCGGTAAAAGGACCAGCTTATAAATTTAAGATTACCGACATCCTTGGGTATCAGAGCCTGACCAGCAGGAGGCTGTTCTCATTTGCTTCCATAAAAAAAAAATGTGACGCAGTGTCCTGTCATGATGAGACCACAGAGTAAGCCATGCCACGCAAGTTTGTGGCTTGGAGATTTCTCTCAGTTTTTTTTATTCGGTATGTCTAAAAGACTGTTTTCAATTTTATTGGTGTATTTAGAGTACCTACCTTAAATTCGAGTAAAGTACTATTAAGTTCTTATTGGTATTAGGTTATTTTAAGTGTAAGTAGATGACACCTGTCAGATGAGCTGTCAAAATGATGACAAATATTTAAAAAAAGGCTGTTAAAGGCTGTGTCATTTCAATGTATCATTTACGAACCTAGTTGCGTGACATTTTGTCTTATAAGAATTTATGAGTAAGGTCATTATGACAAGGTTCCATGTGGGAATACGTCCTCCGTGAAAAACTCAACTGTTGCTCGAAAAATAAGGGCTTACATAAGGGTTAAACTTAACTAGCCAAGTTCACTATTTAAACTAACTTTAACTTTTTTTAAAGCCGAACCATAAAAAACAATTGACTTACGTTGGATTCCGATTTGTTACACAAAGTCACTGAAATATCAACGTCACGTGGAACTCGCGAAAGGTGCGTGCGCTCTGTGCGGCAGCCGTGTCAACATTAGCGCGCTACGGGCACCAGCCGCGTATATATCGGGAACGGAGCCCTCTGATTGGCCGCCGGCCGACGCGCCCGCTTGAGTCACGCATACGTCACGAGCAGGCTTTCCAAGTTTCCACTTACGAGGTGTGGAAGGTTCGCTTCAGCGAAGAGATAAAGAGCATACCTATGTGGAACTAATAAGATTTTGGATCACGATACGTTTATAGGTAGGTAGGTAAGTCGTAGTCGACTTATGCATGTGTTAACTTGGTTATTTCATGTCACTGAAAACGAAGACCGACGCACGTGTATGAAGAGACATGAGTGTGAAAGATGTGGTCTCTGCCTACTCCTATGGGAAAGAGGCGTGATTGTATATGAATGTATGTATGAAAGAGACTGAAAATCTGTCTAGAATATATTACGAACGTACTTTTTTGAATTTATACTATTAGGTTAGTAAAGTAAGTTTATTATGTTGTTTTGCATAGTCCCTAATTATAACTTTGTCAAAAATATGATGTAATTTCTTAGTTACTCACTTCTTAAACCAAAATCTAACTAGGTACAGTTTTGTGTTTACAAACTCTAGTTTACGCAAAATTGTACACATATTTGATATTTTCGTTGTGAATTTCTGACGGCATAGGGTAGTTTCGCTGACACCTACATAGAGGGGTAGTATTGATATTAAAAAATTGAAGTTGTTGTATTGTAAGTAGTATTGATATTGATTTTAAAAAAATATGTAATTTAATACTTTTCTGATAATAAAATTACAGGAAGATAATATAATCTAAATATAACAAATTGATTTCAAGAAACACCTAGACAAAAGATCCCGTATCTGGTTCTATTTATTTAGAGAAAGAGCCCAAGGATCGATATCCGAATAGAACATAATAAATCCGACGATCGATCGATAACCAAATCGATTTTGAATTTTGAAAGATTTAGTGGCCAGGAACGCAAACAAAGGAGGTTGTAACAACCTCGTTACAAATTGATCTATTGCACTATGAACTATGAGAGACGTTTCAGACGTTAACGCGATCGGACGTTAACATGGCTGACTTAAACATAGTACTATAAATAAATAAACATATGAATTAATCGGAAGGTATTTCATTATTTTAATATGTCTAGACACACGGACATGGACGGTGGACTTACCCGGCTCGGTAAATAATAAATCTCCAAGAATTATGTATGAAGTGTTCACTTGCAATTATTATAATTACTTACTGCGTACCTATCTGCGGAAAGAGTGTACCTACTGTGTCACGCAGTTTCTTACTGGCTGTCAGGCAAAGAGATTTTTAAATTTTATTTTGTCCCTAGCTGAATACAGTCGGTCCGCTATAATGTGCCTTTATTTATTTACTGTAAGGAAACGATACACGAGACCTTAAATCAAACCTGTCAGTGCTAAATTTTAAATTGTTGATATGCGCAAGCGCGCTCCTATCTCCACGACGATTTGACGACGAGCTGGCCTAGTTAGTAGTGACCCTGCCTACGAAGCCAGCGGTCCTGGGTCCAAATCCCGGTAAGGGCAGATATTTGTGTGATGAACTCGAATATTTGTTCCTGAGTCATGGATGTTTTCTATGTATTTAAGTATATATATTTCTCTAAGTAATTATTTATATCGTTGTACAAGCCTAGAGCTTAGTTGGGGACTAAACCAATTTGTGTGACATGGTCCCCTGGTATTACATACATACATACCGTCACGCCTTCATCACAGAGTGGGGTAGGCAGAGTTACAGAATTATTTATTTTATTTATTTATTGCGTAGAGAAGACAAACGAGCACACAGGCCACCTGATGGTAAGTGGAATCTGTGACCCATAGACATTCGCATTCACAACACTGCAATGCTATCCTAAGACTGCAAATGCGTTGCCAACCCTGAGGACTAAGATGGAATGCCTCTATGCTAGTCATTTCACCGGCTGTCTTATCCCCAAACCGGAACACAACAATGCGAACACTGCTGTTTGGCGGTAGGTTAATGGATAAGATGGTGGTAGCGATCCGGACGGACCCTGCACAAGGTCCTACCACCCGCAAACCAACCAACCCAACAAACCAAGAACTCTAACAACCTGTTTATTTATTTGATATTTATTTATCTTAAGATCAGATTTTTTTAACGCGTCTTGTAGGTATGTCAAGTACCTAAGATCACTGTACAAGTGTACATGTCAAAGTGAACGGCAAGTCAATAGAGCCGTATTAATAAACTCATCTTGACCGAGACGCCCGTCACAAGTCGCCCGTAAACGTCAAGGCATAGAAAACTGTCATTATTGACGCATCTTGAGACGAGCATTAGAGTCGAGATCAGTTTATTAATAGATTTTTTAAGAGGGGCATCTCGAAATTGATACAGTCCTTAATGACGCAGGCTGAGTCTGATCCAGGATCTCAATGTTAAGGGGGTTCTATTTTCTTTTAAGCCCAGGCAGTTCAGGCTATATCTCGTAATTGAAATCCTACCGTCCATAATATAAAGGTAATATACGCAAAGGACAGCATGCTTTCATACCACCTTTTTCTTTTGAAAGGCAACATAGGGTTAAGGTAAGAAATTCTTCGTTATCCGCGCTTTAATGCAGCGATGTCTCCAATTAGCACTCGTATCCACCGTGACTAGTCAAAACTTAAAACTATCTATTATAATGCTGATAAAAACACTGAAGCATAATCTTATGCGTCTTTACGTCATAATTTACATAATAATGAACCAAAAATATTTCTATTATCCACGAGCATTATCCTGGGCGATTGACCTAAACAAAGTACACAATAGAGTCCATGCTCGAGTGTATGATATTGTTTTGAAGTTTGTATGGAAGCGGCGACCGATTGACGTAATATTTTTACGCTATTAGAACCGGGGAATTGCTTTTTACATGGTTATTTGTAGTGACCGACCGAAACATGTTATTTTGCCGAAACCGAAACCGAAACCGAACCTTTTATAAAAAAAAAAGTCCTTAAAAAGTCGAAAAAATGTTAGTAAGCCCGTTTTTTTCTAAAATTAATTTCTCGCCGACCTATAATTACAGGTTTCTACTTTCAAAGATTTATCACAATGCAGCACAGTTACAGAGGTTATGTTTGAAAATTTAACTACCTACTATATTGCCAGCCGTGCCGAGCGCGCCCGACGTTAGCCGAGCGCGACCCGAAGGTACGATGTTGTAAGTTTCGGCGCGGCCGAAGGGTTCGGCCGTTTTTGGCCGAAACCGAAACTCGGGCCGAAACTTGATTTTTTGGCCGAAACTGGCCGAAACCGAAACCGAAACCGAAATTTCGGTCGGACACTAGTTATTTGTTTATGGAGCGACTAATTGGTATTTTTAAGGCTGCTTGGATATCAATTAAGTCGAAGTTCCGAATGTTCTGGCGTGGGTTCACGTGACTTTTTGTAATTAAAAAGGAAATTTTCCGCATTCTGAAATGGTTTCATAAATAAATATCAGGGTTGTTCTAGGGCTATCGATCTGCATCTGTTTCATCGAGCCACCAGATAAGGTTGACCCCATTTTTTGACCTCTTGTATCATGGCTGACCTTGAAACCTGCCAGGGTTGGGACTGGAGACATATGCGGGTTGTGATCACCAAAGGCCTCTTTCGATGGGTAAACGTTTCATTCTACTTATGATGTAATTTTCAGTTCTACAAAAAATAATGTTCTTCCAGGCTACTATAATTCAGAGTGTTCTTAAGTATAAATAATTGCTGTACATAGTATATGTCGGATCTGCCACCGTGTGAGGTAAGGTTAAATCCAATAGGAGCTTAGACTATATGTACAATTGTGTTAACTATACTTATCAGATATTGCGTAAAATGTAACTACTACGCATTGTCCTGATAAAAGGTAAAAAAAGCCCATGAAAGCCTCGGAAAGTACCCAACGTGGGTTTTATGCGGAATTGTTGTTTTATTATTTTTAATTTGTTTAAAGTTGTCCTGTTAGGTATATTAGCGCGATGATACACACCTGTTAGTTATTTTTAAACGCCTTTTTATATTCTTAGTTAGTTTTGTGAGTCATATGTGTATTTTTACAAGCTTTAATTTAACTTGAATTGTTCATATGTTTTTATGTTGTCCTTCATTGTAAACCAATTTTGGACCAGTTCCCGTTAATGGAATGGGTTGAAATTTAGACGATGTCATGTAAACCCGGTTTTCGCCAAGGCATACATCATACTTTTCTCAAACAATGTGAGTTAATGATACAAATTTATACATGATTATAAGTATTTTTAAAAACCTTTGACAAAGGACTATGGGCAAAAATGTCCCCACCCACCAACAGTGATAAAAACATGTTCCAGTTTATAGATCTTGGCAACATGAAGTATTTTTACTATGGCCACGATCGCCACATGTATGGAGTTTTCTTGGAAAATCATAATGGTATCGTATGGAATTTGTTTAAAAATTAACACATTCTCTTGCCTTACTTGGCTCTTGAAATCCCATCGATTTTGCTACTAAAATAGGTACCTATTTTGTCTTTTTTTGGGTCCTAATGAACATATGGACATGCATCCCGTGCCTGTTGGAGGGTGGGGACGGGGCTCAAACAAAATTGCCCACCACCCTTTGGAGAGAATGTTTGCTACTTCCTGCTATTCCTGCTAAACCAAGAGAAACATATAATAGATCTTACAGCCAATATGCTATGGAGGGGAAGCAAGAATGTGAACAGTTTTCAGCATATTTCAGCCTAGTGAGCAAACTAAGAACAAGAAGCCGTCAGCATTTTGTGTCACTGAAACATCTCAAGTTCAACAGATAAACTAAATGTTCCTGAAAACTCATGACGTTTTCGTTTTCAAATTGTCGTAATATGACACTCACTTTTAATATTAACATCACTTATACTTATAATTAAATTACTTTCTAGCTACAAAAGCATTATATATGCCTCGGCTGAGACGAGGACTTCCTAACTCGTATTTTAGCAGGCCTCGCTATTGCTCGGTCTGCTAACCACCTCGTCAGGAAATCTCTTACTTTCCGCGCGTAGGCAATAAATGTACTATAACGTACCTAAATGTAATGTGGTGCTAAGCTATTTGCATTGATTGGACTTTTGACCAAGGGGACTGTGTGTATGGAGTCAGATTAGATAGACCCACCGTAGAACTGTGTCACAGTGACTTTACGATTCAAGGCGTAAGAAGTGTACAATAAATAGTTTTATAATGTTACTGTGACGCCGCGCCGTTCTATGGCGGGTCAGGGTTTCCTCGGGCTGATAGTACAATAATAGAACAATTAGCTTTTTATATTGATCAAACACGCCACGGAATCCTATAAAGCAAAGGGATGTTTTTTCCATAATAATATACTAAAAAACTCCGACGCGTTGAAGTCTAAAGTTCTTAAAAGTATTGCGAAATATAGCCGTTCAGGCGCCATATTCCAATCGATAAAAGCATATTACTTTTGACATGTCCTAATCTCGACGATACGATAGTTCTTATTTACTTGACAGTAATGGCGACCGAGTTAATAACAATACGACAAAATGTCGAAAGTAGTATGGTTTTACTGAGTACAATACAGCCACCATACTGGTCCTTATTGCCTACGTTTTCACTAGAATTTTATTGTTTTAGGCGGTAACGTTTCTAACCTTTTATATGGGATTTAGAAGGGAAATTAGCACCTGATGGCAGGTGATCTGAACTCCATCTGTTTGGGTACTTAAATAAATGTAAACAAACCAAAACAGCTCTGTTAAACACCCAATCAAAACTGTTTGGTCAAGCTTTGACGTATCAGAGTTCGGCTTCTATTGGCCTCCTAGTAGGCTCTCGCACTGGTTTCCAATTTATTTTTATTAAATAGTTTTACCTTCATAATATGTTATAAACATTGTAAGAGTTGTTTACGAACTGAAAGAGGTAATAAACATTTTTGTATTTTAATCTAATTATTATATAGGATTAACAACAAGTTGTTAGAGTTGTTGGTCATTCTGTAACTCTGCCTACCCCACTCTAGGATGAGGGCATGACGGTATCTATATGTATGTAGGTATGTATTTAAATCTTAAGACTGCAAACCTAAGGTTGGGCTTGCGTTTGTTCCCTGAGGACTCAAATGGAATTCAATGGTATGTACGCTGGAATTGATTGAAATTATTCCGACTTTTTATTATCCTGAACGTATTTTTTCAATTTATGCCTTTTTTTCATATGGCTTATCATTTTAATCTAACCTCGCCTACATATATCAATTTATCCCATATAATTCCCCAGTATCCCAGTTCCATGTAATTCAAACTAACCTGTCATGCCGCCGTTGCTGATTGTGTTTAAAAAACCTGCGCAAGAGTGCATTTTGAAACGATCGTGTGATGTTTCCCGCTCTGTGATTGGCTGGTGCGACATCGGCCGTCGTCATATGCGCCTAGAGTTGCGTCAGCCGCAGTAGCGATTAAAACTTAAAGCTCTAGCCTCTATGCTGCCGAGTATACAAACAAGGTCGTATGCGCATATGGGCTTTGTAATCTTATAAAGCCTTTTTCTATTGGACGGTATCGAGTTTCAAGAATTGTTCAATTAAATGTCATGGATAACAGTTAATATGCACAAATAAATCATCTTTTTGCATAATTTGATTTTCTCCTCTATACATAATATATTTCGTGGGATATACCTAAGTATCCCTCTATAACCTCTTAAAAGGTTGGTTATTGCGAAGGTGACATTTTCAGTATTAAAAAAATATCACAGTTGGATCACGGCTATAGTGTCTAATCTTCTCAGCTTTTTCTCAGTGCCTAATTAAAAATTAATGTTTTAATTATTTTTATCTATTTGTCCATCTGAAAGTCGGTCTCGAAAAAAGGGCTCAACAGATTTTAATAAAAAAAACAAAATTATATGAGGTTTTTTTATGTTGATTGGTAGGTATTCTACAGGGTCCAGGCAGATATGAATAGGTACCGTTAACGACATTTCCTATGGAAACCAACATGTTCCAACACTTGCAAACATTCCAAATCTTTCCAAAATATTCCCTTTTTTACGTGAATCATGTTTACACATTACCGTATGTTAAGCTGACTCGTAGATATAAAACGACTGACTTTTGTGTTTCTTGCGGCGTTTCTTCTCAGCAGTGGTCTGTTGCGTGCGAAGCGCTGGTAGAATTTTGACGTGTAAAAGTGCCCGTGCGGCCTACTTACTGAATAGACATCTTTTATATAGGATTAACTACAAGTTGTTAGAGTTGTTGGTCATTCTGTAACTCTGCCTACCCCACTCTGTGAGGAAGGCGTGACGGTATGTATGTATGTATGTTTTTAAATCTTAAGACTGTAAACCTAAGGTTGGGAATGCGTTTGTTCCTTGAGGACTCAAATGAAATTCAATGGTATTCTGGAATTGATTGAAATTAATCGGATTTTTTATTATCCTGAACGTATTTTTTCAATTTATGCCTTTTTTCTTCCTCTCTAACCTATTTATCTTTTATCTTTCTTTTAAAACCCCATCACCATGATATTGTTGGTGACTGTCAAACCCCGTAACTAACCATTTCGATCAGGAGCAAGGTGCACCTTACTGATTTAACGTAATATAAGGTGCATTTTTGAACCCATTAATTCAAAATGTTTAAAGAGATATACCTACCGAACCTGTAGGTTAGGTTAATATGTTTGTAAACGATAACATAACGATATTAGTAAATCCGGTGATCTCGGCTACCGCACTAGATTGTGTCATCGGTGATAAGTGATAAGATGACTCGCTGATTTTGATAACAACTTCATCGTACGAAATGGCGATCTTAAAAGATATTCAAGATAAGGAATCACAGATGACACAATAAGGAAACAACAACCCTGCCTACGATGCTAGTGGTCCTGGATTCGAATCCCAGTATAGACAAATATTTGAGTGGTGAGCGCGAGTACGTATTTGCCTCGGTTTTTAATAGGTTTTAACCCAACTCAAAAATTTCCTACACAGTCCCCCAAATCTAAAACTTAATCGGAACCAGGACTCGGAAACGTTATTCAAAATAACGTTTTAAAAACGTTTCGAACCGTTCTTCGTTCAACATTTTGTTCGGAACGGAAACGAAACGAGAACGTTATCAAAAACCGGTTTAATCCACGGGACGCGGCCGCGCGCGGCGTTCGGCTACAAAGCGGCGACAAGCATGAACTTGTTTACCTAGTAGGTAATCTTAGCTATCTGCCCTACCGACCCTACCGTATGTTTTGATTGCATTTTCATTTCATCTTTCATCCCGATGCGTGTTCACCAATTGGGCGTTTTCAGAAAAAGTTGTTGGTTGAAAAAAGTCGTGTCCCATGACTTTCATGGCTGATTATTCGAATTTAAAGAAGACATATCAAATGTTTTTTTTTTTACATTAAATAACTTATTAACTGCAGAAATACAGTAGAATTATGCAAATCAATCTTTGTTAAATTTAAAATAAAGCCAAAATAAGAAAAAAATAGGTCCTATTTGACGTGTCCCACCACACCCTCCACGCCACATTCGGAGTTAGATAAAAAATACTAAATAAGACTGTTTAAAAGTCAGCAGTTGTGTCCTGGTCAGTTATGAACCGATCTTTAATTTTTAACCGTAAAACAAGTGCGTTTACATATAAATTTCTTTGAAAAATACAGGTTTTAATCTGTCCCGCGAAATAGCGCATGGGGAATTTCCCGCATACGCGACCGTATTTTTAATATGTTCCTGGCAATAAAACACCACAATACATGAAAATTCTGAATTATGGCGGCATTTTTAGTCTATGGTAGTCGTCATTTGGTTTCAAATGACAGCAGATTGTCCGTGAAATGTGTTTAGAGTGGTCGCGTGGAGTTTGCATCTTAAATAGGTTTCTTCATACGACTCCTATTTTAACAAGGTAAGATAATCCTGTGTTTTTGATTTTTTATAATGTTATATTTAATTAATGCTGATTCGGAATCAAAGGCAATATTTAAAGAAAGTTCAATAGTTTATTTGTAATTTTATGTGAATGTTTGAATGGCATGGATGGGCGTTTTCAGAAAAAGTTGTTGGTGACGTTAGAGGAATTCCACTTAAAAAAATATTTTAGTTTACTTTAAAATGTAGAAAAATCGATAATATATTTAATGAGCAACATGAAAATACTAAATTTATAATAAAATAATTACTATTTCAGTAAAAAAATCCAATTTGATTTCGATTCTGCTCGTAAGAAGTTCTATTACGCCACTCATTTTAGAACGGGTTATAAAGAAAACTAGAACGGTTTAAAATGTTCTGAAGCTTTATTGATAAAACTTGAACTAAAAAGTGTTCTAAAAAAAATAATTATTAATCATATTATTACAATACAATGAAGTTTAATGACAAAACCTTTCCTTAACGCCACCTTTCAGTACTTTGTATATATTATTGTCTTTGGAGCGACGAATGCGTAATATTATTTAAAAATGTTCTTTTTTAACGAATTATTAGTTAAATAGAATGTGTTTAACAATAATAACTTCTTAATATCTTTGATGTAATATTAAATATTTAAGAAATTCAATCACATTAATAACGGGACAGTGACGTATAGTGAAACTCGAAATGGCGTTTAGGAACTATAAGGCTACGTTCCTATTGCAATATTTTTATACTAAAACAATTAATTAAATTAATGAATTTTAACAATTCACCAAAGTTCACTTTTGTACTTCTTTTTTTCTGTTATTTTAATATTTTTGTAATGTAGGTAATTGTTTTAGTACAATGAAGTTTTTACATACATACATACAACAGGCATCATATAATGTTACTGATTTTATAATAAGTCATCGTAAGTTGATAACTGTTTAGACGTGACCATACTATAGACTAAAGTGAAATGAAGTACCTAGGAGCCGTTTAAGTATTATGTAAGCACCAAAGGGGGGTGAGGAAGTCTTTGCTTTGCTTATTTTTGATGACACGGGGCGGCTCTAAATGGCAATGGCCACAGTATATGTATAGGTGTTTCCTTTACTACTACCGGCTATATCATCAGACCCTGAATACCGTCTCTAATCAGAGTGCTTGTCAAGACAAAACAAACGAGCCCAAACTCGATGGGGTTGCATTATTTAATTACAGAGTTCCCGTGGGCGCCTTCCTGTTTTATCATCAGACCCCGGATTCCATCTCTGATCAAAGTGTTTAAACGAATTGAGAACCTCCTTTTCTTGGTCGGTTAAAAATGATGATGATGAGTCAACGATCTCATGAGATTACTTGTTAAAATTCATTAATTTAATTAATTGTTTTAGTATAAAAATATTGCAATATGAACGTAGCCTTATAGTTCCTAAACGCCATTTCGAGCTTCACTATACGTCACTGTCCCGTTATTAATGTGATTGAATTTCTTAAATATTTAATATTACATCAAAGATATTAAGAAGCTATTATTGTTAAACACATTATATTTAACTAATAATTCGTTAAAAAAGAACATTTTTAAATAATATTACGCATTCGTCGCTCCAAAGACAATAATATATAGTACAAAGTACTGAAAGGTGGCGTTAAGGAAAGGTTTTGTCATAAAACTTCATAGTATTATAATAATATGATTAATAATTTTTTTTTTTAGAACACTTTTTAGTTCAAGTTTTATCAATAAAGCTTCAGAACATTTTAAACCTTTCTAGTTTTCTTTAAAACCCGTTCTAAAATGAGTGGCGTAATAGAACTTCTTACGAGCAGAAACGAAATGTAATTGGATTTTTTTACTGAAATAGTCATTATTTTTTTATAAATTTAGTATTTTCATGTTGCTCATTTAATATATTATCGATTTTACTACATTTTAACGAAAACTAAAATATTTTTTTAAGTGGAATTCCTCTAACGTCACCAAAAACTTTTTCTGAAAACGCCCAATTATGTACTCCTCACAGAATAATGGTACTTTCTATGTGTCCAATAATAATCTAAACTCTAAAGAAACAAGCAAAGAAAACCGCGTCGCGTGGCTGCTAAATACTAACTGACTGGATGATATTTGTAATATTCCTACCAAACCCAGCAAATGGGAAAAAACGGTTAAAAACGTTATATGGATCAAAAAAGATTTCAATTTCGTTCTTGTTCAAAAACGTTTTCTATAACGTTATTTGCGAACGAAACCGAAACAAATCGTTCCTCGTTAAGACGAAACCGTTTCGAAAAAAATACCGTTTTCCGAGCCCTGATCGGAACATAGGTATACTTAATGATTTTTCATTAGCAATGAAACCTCGCTCGATGTTAAAATGTGAAAAAAAATAGAATTTGCAAGGCAATTGTACTTTTTTTTACATTCTAGATTTTATAGGCGTAGGTAGTTAACTGTGTCAAATTACAGCTTTGTAGTACCAAGAGTCTCTGAGCTAGACCACGGATATACGGACAGACGTACAGTCACGAGATTGAATTTGGTACCCACCTTAGGTCCAAAGTCAATCTGACATTCTACAACAGTAAGGTTGAGTTTCTTAAAAGTTACAAATGAATTGACATCTGTAATGACATTGACGACTTCAAGCATATTTTTCTTGAAATGGGTCCCAACCCAATCGCTCGTCCCCGTACATGGCTAAACTATAAGGGTTCCTTATTTGACTACGGAACCCTACAAATTAAAGAAGTGTCAAAGTGAACTGTGAAGCAAGTACTAAGTTCATACATACATAAAATCACGACTTTATTCCCAAAGTGAGGTAGGCAGAGCTACAGAATTACCAATAACTCTAAAGCTTGTGGATAATTTAGTAACCAAGATGTTTAGCCCATCGCCTTACACTAGTACTACACAACCGTTATTCCCTTAGTTGCCTCTTACGAGACTATTCTAACCCGGCAAGGAAGGTACTAAGTAAATAAGTATAAATGTAGATAATTACGTAGGTTCGTACCATATCGATCCGTACTCGACAGAAGTTTACAACGTATTTTTAATTTAGGGAAAAAGATTTAAAAACGCAAAATGGGTTATCTTATCAATGTTATCATCCACCTTTCTTAAAATGGTCAACTTTTAAATGTTTTTCAATAAACTTTGGCTTATATCTTTCGGGTACTGTATTCTAGGCGAGGACGCTTTGAATGGACCATAAAAGCCATATCGTGTTTGACCTGTTATCGTATTGTCAACGATTTGATAGCTCTTATTTACTTGACAGTAAAGACAGCTGAGTTAAAAACAATACCATAACAGGTCAAAAATGATTTTATACCATTCCCCCTATTAAAGGCTTATTTTATTCACTCAAAACAGTGAATAAAAAGCACTTTTACTCACTATTTTGGTGTTTGAATTTAGAACATAAAATACGCGATACAAACTCCTCCTCGAGATTTGATTGGTCGTCATTAACCACAAAGAGTTTAGCATTAAAAAAGTTTTGTGTTATTTGCTGTCATTAGTAGGTAAATTGGCGCCATAGGCTGTATGGATCGATGTCTTTTGCCTTTCTCTCTGTGAAAAATACAAGGAAAAATAAATTGGCGCCATTTTGAATACTGAAAGTTGTACGAACATAAAATTTAGTGTTTCTTAATAAATAAAACATTTGTTCCAATTTTAATGTGCATTTTAATTAATTTTACCTTCCATTTTTCGTCATTAAATATCTATTTTCGCTTAAATCTTTCTTTTTCTCGTAGTCATGGTATAAAGTTTAGTATGCAACTCTTGAATAAAACGGATTTATATCGAGGGCCATGTATCACTCGCGTCGCTCAGGATTCTAACACTTGAATCACTCGCTACGCTCGTGATTCAATCATCCTGAATCACTCCCTGCGGTCGTGATTCAGTCGTTAGTATCCTTCACTTGCTCGAGAGTCATCTATGGCCCTCGCATTAAATCCGTCTTTTATTCACTAGTTGCATAATATACTATTAAACGCCTAGAATTTCGACCCAGGTCAAAGACGGTATGGGTTTACTTTAACCACCTAAGATCTCGAGCGAGTGGCGGTTCGAAAAACGCTAAACTCTGTCACTTTCGCGCCAAACCAGCTGTTACTGGAGAGAGAAAGAACATCGAGTCGTTATTAAAGAGAGAAAGATACAGGTATCGTGTTCTTACAACAACGGTAGGGCCTGCGCGTGCGCCGAGGCACGTAGGCAGGAAGTTTAAAGCCTAGCACGAAAATGCTAAGACAAAAGAAAAAAAAAACCCTGGGCCAAGATTCAGGCTGTAAAAACCATATCGTCTTTAACATAAAAAAAAATGCTTTACTGCCCAAACAGCTTTATAAATTGTGGTCTTACCTAAAATGTTATACTCTAAACTGCTACTACTCTGACTCCTGCTGATGCGGAAAACACAGCGCTGGTTTTCAGTTTGAACTTTTGTTTCAACTGTTTTTTTTATACAAAACGTATACATGTTATCGTATTGTCAACATTTTGACAGCTCTTATTTACTTGATAGTAATGGCAGAGTTAAAAACAGGATAAAGACGATATAGACGATATAGACGATATAGTTTTTACCGCCTAGAATAGAGGCACTGTGAGGGTAGACGTTGCTTATCGCTAACGTAAACGATTTTCGAACTGACAAATTGTATGGAATTGACGTAAGCGCTCGACGCGACCGTCTGACAGCTTATGTCTATCCTATACATTTTTGATAACGATAACTAACGCTGAATGTGTCTTGTCTAGAGCCTGATTTCATTCTCATTCCATTAGAGACGAAGATTGTTCAATCAGTCAATCAAATCTTAATTCGTAATTAATAAATAAATATTTTGGGGGATAATCTTACACAAGTTGAGCTAGTCCCAGACTAAGACTACTCTCTAGCTTTGTTTTTGCTACGCGATTTAAGCGATGGTTCATAAACTTCTTATGGCCGTACCCTATATTCAAATCGCGGATAGATAGGCTTACTTCAGATTAAAATTTGACACATTTTGCATAGGCAAATGTCGATTTTTAACCCGAAGTAAGCCTTATCTGTACGCGGTTTGTAGGTATATAGGGTTCGGTCGTTAATCGTCATTAACTGACAGTGCGACCGATAGACACGTCAAAAGAAACCAGTCGAGAAAACGGGTCAGATATGACAGTTTCGTATGACTTCAATAATAATTCTAGTGTGGTGGAGAGGGTGGAGATTTGAGAATTTGCAATAAAGGTAATTATTGGACCCTTGCCGCTCCCAGCTTACTTTAAATACAGCATAGGTACCTTTGGTGACAGTGATTCGACATTCACTGATTAAAAAAAAAATGTACTGTCAGCGAGAGGTCTCGGCAAAATTGGTTGTGTTGTTTGGATCAAAAGAGACTAATAAAAACCTCAAACCGCATTTTTTCCTCACTTAAGTAGTTAGTTGTATAGTGTATATTTTTTGTCATTCAATAAAGTTGGTCGTATAGTAAAAAAAAGTAGTTAAGTCAAAAAGTTAAATTATCACGTAGGTCATGTATAGGTCATCCAACTATATGGAGTGTAGTTTGGTAAAACACAGCCTGAGTAGTCATTAGCCATTTTCAAGAATCACAGAAATTTCGAATAAAATAATTAAGTATAAGAAACACGACAAGATATCAATCATTTAAATATAAACCAGGCGAACACAAATAAACCTTCCATTTATAGTTTTCTACGAACCGATGCTAATAAACTTGGTAAACCCGCAGCCACACACACATTCAGCGTTATGCATGAAATTGAAATAAAGGGTATTCGGTAAGTTTTGTTTTTTTTCAGCTACCATGGACGATTTTCTTATAATGGTTAAAGGGCCTCTAATGCCCGGTTCCTATATTCAAGAAACGAATCGTTTTCCTTACGTCTCGTTAAAATTTGACACATTTTGTACGTAGCAAATGTCAAATTTTAACGAGACGTAAGGAAAACGATTCGTTTCTTGAATATAGGAACCGGGCATAAGTACACATAAATGTATAAATTTTCATGAGTTAAATTATATCGGAGCCGAGATAATTAAAGATGAAAGTAGCTTTTGGTATATCAATATTTAAATGTCACGGCTCGGTTGAATTAGCATTATTATTTTTATTTTGAATTGCCTATCACAATATAGGTGACACATTTTACCGTTCATCCAAAAAATCAATTTTTAATATATAAACATCTTCGTTTAAAAGATTTTAGGTATAGTTTTGTCACAAAATTCGTATATTTTAGGAAATACGTCTACAACTACAACAACAACAACAACAGTACAACTTTCAATTATTATTATTTTCTAGTAAATACGTATCAAACCATTTTTGAACTGTGTTCCCATTACATGTTCGTCAGCAAGTGATTAATCCACGTATTAGTTGCATAACCGTACATAGTAAAAATATGATGTATTCCAATTTTGAATCCGTTTAGAAACAGAATTTAAAAAAAAAACATCGTTTTACGGTGTTCCAAAGTCAAATAATTATCACTGGCCGCTAAGAACGCGTCTTTATCTCAACCGGCAAACCGCAACCTCGTTAATTCCACCGAATACTTCGACCCTTCACAACCTGTCTGTGAAATTACACCTGGTGACGTCACTCCTGGGAACTACGGCTACGGTGAATCACCTCATGCCAATGTTGTGGTAACAGTGCCCGGCTTTCTCTTACCCATACATAACAGACTCGATAAGGCGTTCTTGGAACTGAATGTGTACCATAACCGACGTAGACGATGTTTTTAGAACCGATGTAGTTTAAAAGTGGAACAATGTGTTTGGTGTTTTGTGACGTTATTGAAATAGTTGGAGATTGACCGTGTGAAACTTAGTAACTGTTGTGTGGTACAACTGGACACAAAAAATAACACGTTTTATTATCATATTTTATTTTATGGCTATAAGGAAGTTGTAACATCGAAAAGGACTTAGTTTGTGAAAATGATGTCGCTTAAAAACAGTGCGAAAAGAACAACTGTAACTGTAAATCCCAAGTAAAAAATTGATTTCGAGATATTTCTATCGATTATTTCCCTCTCCATAACCAAACTAGTGTAAAAGATATTTCAGAATCTGAATGAAAATGGATTTTACCCGACTACTGAAGGAATGGATAGTAATGTTTTTGACCTGTAGGTATGTATGTATGTATGGTTTTTTGTACCCTTGTAAAGGCTGAACGGATGGGCCAATTTCGACAAGCGAGGTGTCTTGTTAGATTCGTCTTACTCGTAGCGTAGCGGGTGTCGCTGGGATAAAAAAAATGAAATTGGAAAATTAAAAATATATACACGATGATAACTAACATTATATTGACGACATTACCTAAACAACAGTGGGTTTTTAAGGCTTAATTTCTGTTAATTATTTGTCAAAAACTAACTTAGGTAAGTACTTATAAACAAAATCAACATGAAATGACGAAAAAAAACGGCCATGTTGCCTATTTTTTTTAAATAGAACGCGTCCTAATGTCTCCACCGATTTGAACTGGTGTTATCACAAAAGGGCGTTGATCAGATGTCAGTCGACCGATGCAATGATGCAATGATGCAATGATGGCCACGGCGTCATCATCGGCTGGCGTCGAAAGTGCTGACGCAATGCGGTCACGGACGGACAAGTCTATCCTCGTACTAGCTCGTACTACGATTAGATACGGGAAGATCCGGAACGCATGGCTTCGTTTTATAAAATACTAGCGACCCGCCCTCGCTTCGCTTCGGTTTATGTTGTGTTTTAACACCCGTAAAAAGCTTCCGTGGAAAATTATGTACCGTAAAACGGAGTGAGTAGGAATTAAGATGTGAGTGGGGATACAACCTGAAATTAGTCATAACTTGCTACAAATAAGAACAAGTATTTAATGGAAAATGCCGCTACGTCTATTGGATATAATTTCAGTCTTATAATTAGTAACATAATATGCTTCATTCTAGTAGGGACTCACCCCGTTTTACGGTAACTGATGGTGAAAACCGTATCAAAATCGTTTCGTGATTTAGATGGATTTGATTTGATTTTGGGACAATTTAATTTTTATTCATCCCAACAAATTTTTAAGAATAATTTTAAAAATTGTAGTAGTAAGTAGGTAAACTTGACACTCTTATCCACGTAGCTGTCAATTTTTTCCATACAAATTTATCTCCTTGCGATAACGTTCTCATCAAGTGACGATTTTTGATTAATTATGTTGTTAAATATTATGAAAAACAAATTCGGATTGTACGTTTTTCTTTTCAAGAAAATATTCCTTACAAACCTACTTTTTCGTAATTACTTACTACAGCATATACAAAAATCGTGAAAATTGCACTTAATTTAGCGATTCTCTTCCCTTAAAACTAATCAAATTTTAACGATTTTTGAATATGTGGTAAATATTATTTAAAACAAGGTTTGTAGATACGTTGGCCCCGCTAAGAAAATATTTCTTGGAAAAAAAACGAAGATACAAACCTAACCTTTCATAACAATTAAGTACAACATTAATAAAGTTTTTTTACAGTATGACTCAGAAAGCGGCTGGTCTGGAGAAACGCACGTTAGAACAATACGGACTTGCCTTCCATCGGGTAAGATATATCGATACGACGATATTGTAGTTACTATTTAAATAACTTAAGGTTTTTTTCCTAAGGAAATGGGAACAATGAAACTAAATTCCCAGACCTATAGTTAAATTTATCAACGGAACAGGTAGCTTGGGTAAAGATTTATTTACATATATTTCGTCCAAAAACTAAAAATGTGGCGATCTAAAACCGCAAGAATATTGTAGGTAGGTACCGAAGTGTCATTAAACTATGAATTGACGTCATTTGAATGTTGGTGATATTTGGAATCAATTTTATATTCTTTTGGAGAAATACAGGGTCTTTCATTTGACCTTTTTTTAGGTCAATGTGCAAGATTATCCCCTAATATAAATTTATTATTTTATATAGCTACCGTCAATCGTGGATATTTGGGACACTTTGGATATTTAAATTGGTACAGTGTGCATTTAGAAATTATAATTGCAACACTGCTTTTTAGTCTAAAAAGCACCTGTCACCAGAAGGCGTTGGGACGTAAGTACTCGTAGAACCATGTCTTTGGATTTAGTCTTTTCGGAAGACTTAGTACGCATTTTACCTAGTACATACGAGGCTAAGTTTTTAGCATTCTACTCTACATAAGATACTAGAGGACTCCCGTGTCTTCGTTTGCGAAGAATTAGTTCCCGCTATAGAAAAAGGGGGGTCCTTTTCTTCCCGTTAGGGGTTGATTTTCGGAAAAACCATTCTTGGTGTACACCTAGGGATACCAAGGATTATTCCCTCCAATTTTCAAGTCCTGGACCTAGCCAGCGGTATCGGCTGTGCAATGATCGATGAGTCAATTAATTTCTTCTTTTATATAAAGTGTGGAAAAATAAGTCGGGCCCTGGAGGGAAACTACCTTAAAGCCTTAAGTTGGCTACTTAAACGAGACATTCCTTTGTTTTTAAAAAGTAGCAAAACTGCATTCAAAGATTTTCTAAAATTATCTCTCAACCGGGAATCGAAACAGCTAAAAATGTTAAAAAATGAAAACTCGCTATTTTATTCTTCTAATCGATAGGGTTATTGTTCGGGATAGTGTAGGACATGCCTGCTGACATACTGAACCAGATTACTTAATAATTATAGAACCATTTCTTAAATGTCCCTAAGAAACACTTAGTCTTTGAAATAGAAAAAAAGGGGAAATTTAACATTACTCATAGCGAGTGTTTATTTTTTTAATTCTTAGCTGGATCGATTCCCGGGAGAGACAAGTTTTTTTTATAAAAACATTGAGTGCTGATAATGTTTCTTTTCAAAAATAAAGGAATGTCTCCTTTAAGTAAAATGAGCCAACTTAAGGATTTAAGGTAGTTTCCCTCCAGGGCCCGACTTATTTTTCCACCTTGTATTTATATTTACGACCTACTTATGATTGACAGATGGGGAAGTAAATTGTTGGTTTCGATTTCACGGCTTAACGGCATGACTGATTTTTTGCTAGCTCAGACGGAAGTATGGGAGTGAGTGATAAAAAACAGATGATCGGAATAAAGACAAGAAAGTAACCTTTGGACTTATAAGAGGCTTGCGTATAAAAAATGTCGGTCTGAGATCAAGAACGATTATCGGCCATCTTTTCGCGCGACTGCGGCTTGACGTCACCGTCTACGCGTGCGCTTGCGGCGTTATCTTCGAGCCTTTAAGGCTAAAACGTACTAAGAACCAAGGAGATGCAAATACATTTGCTTCACTGTTAAACTAAGTTTATGTTCTCTTTTCTCTGCACGTCTTGTGGCTGTTTGGTAATTCAATTCAGCTTATCTCCCTAATGACAGCCTCAAGGGACTATAGAATACACAAATCGAAATTTCATAAGTGCTCTTTCCCTCGCTCTTTAGTCGTGAGAAGAACGAAAGAAAGGGATACGTGAGAGCTGAAGTATTTGCAAGTTTCAAATGATAATATGACGACGCTCATTTGTTTTTTTTTAGTTTTGAGAAATTCTGAGTACTTATAAGTTCCATTTAAATCAGCAACTCGAGGTGAGATCATCAGTTAGAAGGTTAAAAATCTGAGCCAAAGTACTTAATGACTATAGGACCATTTATAGGTCTGACAGTTAACATACGCACGCGACTGTAACGCCAAAACTGTCCAAAAAACTAGAAAAAAGTGCCGAGCATAAGTGCCAAATTCCCTATTTTTCATTCAGACCAGACCCTATAAGTAGTTCTTGGCGTAGAATGTACCTATTATTCCAGAAGCACCAACACGTAAACTGAGTCCTGCTACCGTATCGGTGCGGCGTCGGCAAACTTCTTTGAAAAGCCGCGCATAATCCATGGAATGCCCGATCACTTCCCACACTCGTAAGAAACATTACAGCAAACAACCTACACGGTCCAATTCTAGCAGTCACTGCAACATAAATCCAGTCGTAAAAACTATAACAAACAGTTCAAAACAGCTCGAAAGAAATCAGGCGTTAATAGCTGCGTAGACGCGCTGTCTGCAAACGCATTGCGTGTTCCAAATTTGAAATCACTATAGTTTTCAGCGGACGCTTTCCATTGCTCGCTTTGTATTTAACGTAATTAATCATGGTGTGGTTATGTGGTAATGGATGTAGAACTTGAGGTATTTGACGAGGTATTACTTAAGTAAACACGAGCTCATCAGCTATTGAAAGATTCCTACGGGCAGTTTCGAGTGTAAACAGAAGCCTTAATGTGACATTGTGAGACAATATTGTTTTAGATGGCGGTTAGAAAACACGGACATTCTTTTTCTTTAGTACTGCAACCTATTATAAAATCAATACAGTCTCTTTCCTCTTGGGCTCTAGTCCACTTTATCTAAACTAGAGATTTGGACGGTACCAGTTTTTTAGAACGACAAGACATTATTGATGTGTAATTACTATAATATACTTTATACTAACCTTTTTTTTTTATGGCATAGATAAGACAAACGAGCAAACAGGCCACCTGATGGTAAGTGGAAATTGTGACCCATAGACATTCGCATTCACAACACTGCAATGCTATCCTAAGACTGCAAATGCGTTGGCAACCCTGAGGACTAAGATGGAATGCCTCTAAGCTAGTCATTTCACCGGCTGTCTTATCCCCAAACCGGAACACAACAATGCGAACACTGCTGTTTGCCAGTAGGTTAGTGGATGGATGGACTGGGATGGGAGTTCACTAAATGATCGAGAAATATTAGGTACGTATCGTTGTCAAACGGAGGAGGACGGAAGTAACTGCCCCATATTTTTCACTATCACCATATTTATTGTGAAATACTGATGACTTCTGCAGCATCAGGATAGGACTAAGGAGGAGGAATTGTTATTTGCTTGATTATAACACGAAATTCAAATGAATGAACCACTGTTAAGCAGTCTACAGTAATTCAACGGTATTTAGCTAATTAAAATCCGTCAAGCCCATACATACATTTATGTGTTCTAAAAATTAATTAAAATATAGGGACGCTGCGCTGTTTAGAGCGAAATTGGCAACATGAAAAAAAGTACAAAGCAAAATCTTGTCCCGAAAAGTTTTTTTTGACAGAAACTTATTAACAAAAAGCTAAGAAGTCTTCCCATTGGTTGTCAGGTAAAGATAAAAAAATCGACATTCGCAATCGCGTCGACCGGCTCGTGTCGTCGCATATTTAACCTAATACCTATTGACCTCATCAAACTCACGCGCACCTTTCAAAATCTCATACGAGTGAACTCGATATTTTTCATAAAAAATTAGGTTAAAAGTCTGTACCGTTTCCCAAGTTTCGGTCACGTGGTCTGTGAAAAAATTAGGTGACTTTGGTGAAAAAGTGAAACGTCTCAATACAAAAAGTTTAGACGAGTAATTAGGACCATGCTATTCTCTAACATGTATCGGTGACAGCTTGTCGAGGAGCTCACTTGCCAGCTAAGCTAGATCCCATAAGACACGACTCAATGTTTGGTATCAAGTACCTATAGCTTAAACTTTTTCAACTAAGCTTATCGACTTAAGAATACAAAGCCATTGTGAAGTTATCCACAAATTAGGACAACGAGCTCGCAGTTAAAGCAGATAATAACCGCCTTCGAAGGTTAACAGACTACAAAATATAAATATAGTAATAGAATAATGGCAAACAATTACTTTTTTGCATTTTACAACCGCCCGGTTAAGATTGTATAGATACAATGGCCATTGTATTTGCAGGTAAGTGGCACAGCTCAGTTCAAAAAGTTTAAACTATAACACATACACTGGTCCGATAGAATAACCAGCAAACGTGAAGTTACAGGTGCCTTTCTATATTTTCCCACACGAGATTGGGGAGAAAGGGAAAAAAGCGAATCCGAATTCTGCCCGCATATGCCAAAAGGTGATATCTCAAACTCAATAGCCAAAGCAGATACAACCCTCTCCTGTTAATAGTAAGGTTGCACTCACTACAGGAGTTTTGTCAGAGATATCGCCATTTGTCTTAGCATATCTAAATTAAATTTGTGTGCAAATGGAAAACATTTTGACATAATATTTTTTTATTCAAGTTGACATGTTGACTAAAAGGTAAGCGTTTACTCAGTGTAAGAGAAGTTTGATTGACCTTTTCCGGCAAAAAGGATGATGGGCAGTTTTGTATGGACACTGGCCTAAAAACCAATAATGACAAGCCATATGACATTTTAAAGGTTTTTTCATATTCCACAACTTTTTGTATGGCGGGAAATCTTAAATCACTGTGTGAAATATTAAAAAATCTGGAACATCGAGACGCCTACATAGACGACTTTAGCATAATTACTTTGAAAAACCGCTGTCTTTGCATGGCGATAACTTTTTTCACACAAAGATTTCGAACCACCTGCCATAGTAATAGTTTTACAACTTAGAATTACCTATCCGGGGACATATTGCTTGTCCTTATTGGTCAATAGGCCAATTAGCCCACCCTCCTTTCTTGAAGGCTTATAATGTATAGGCAGAATATTCCGTTTATACCAAACCGACATTCTGTTATATGTGTTCTTTGATAGATTTGTTTTTGCCCCCGCGATAACGACGTAAGTACCTACATGTGTGGAACCCTCAGTGGGCGAACCCGGCTCGCACTTGTCCGGGTTTTTGTAAAGAAACCTGGTTTAATCAAAGTGTTTCTTGGCTAAGTTTCTGGCCATTTAAGGGATATCAGCTCTGAAAGGTGGCTATTTTACCGGGTATTCAAAAATATTACATGTTTTACGACGCGTTGGCCTAGTTAGTAGTGACCTTGCCTACGAAGCTAGCGGTCCCGGGTTCGATTCGCGGCATGGGTAATATGTATATGAGAGCTAGAATTCGTTTCTTAATCTTGTATAGTATTTGAGTATTTATTTCTCTATACTTATAAGTAGACCCCGTTATCTTGTCGCATAAATATTGTTTTTCAGTAGAGTGTGAATGATTTTTTTATCGACCTTCTTGATATCGATGTTTATATTATTTATATTATTGTGTAAAATTTATTGTAATTATTGTGGAGAATATGTTATTAATCCTAACCAACGTACACTCTAGACTTTTATTGGTTGTGTCTCTCATAAAACTCGTACCTAATGTATGAAAAGTCCAAAAATATTTTTGAGATTTCAGGATTAGCCGCATAGTGAAAGTTGTTCAGTATAACCTACTTATTCACCCCGTTCAGGCTTTTCAGTGGGTCAGAAACTAATATGGCAACTATAATAGGTACTAACCTAGTGACACCTCTGTGAAATTATCAGTGACATACACTATCGACATTTAGATAGTCGATAAAAAAAGCATTCACGCTCTAGTGAAAAGTAATGTCAGTGCGACAAGATAACGGGGTCTACTTATAAGTACATACATACATCAAATCACGCCTGTTTCCCAGAGGGGTAGGCAGAGACCACTTCTTTCCATTTGCTACGCTCTTGACAAATTTCTTTCGCTTCTTCCACATTCATATCATACATCGAGTCATGCACGCACGTCGGTTTCGGGTACTTAAGATTCGGCCCTTTTCCAGTATTTCTCCGATTTGACTCGAAAAAGTACGCCTAGGGCGGCCCCTTCCGACCCGTCCACTCACTTTCAATCTGTATATCTCTTTCGTCAATCTTAAGTATTTATACCGTTTTCTAGTACCCATAGTACAAGCCTAGAGTTTAGTTTGGAACTTTGGGATTAGTTCAATTTGTGTAAGAATATCAGGATAATTATTTATTTATTATATTGGGAAAAAAATCTACCTAAAGAAGTTCCATGTTAAATAAACAACTAAACTAAGGTGGTACATCGTAGATCACGTCGACAAACTCGCCTTAGTCTCGATAAAGAATAACCCCTTGAAATATCTGAATTGGAAGTCCCGTACGTGGTCCCGTAACATTTGTAACATATGGTCAACTGATTTGATCATACTGATTATATGATAGTCATCGGAAGTAAAAAACTGACGGTGAAGGATGATCGCAATGATCATTTTGGGGCATAGAGTAATGGTGGAACAGAGGCGGTCCACTGTTGTGAAGAGAAGATTGTCGTAGGCAGTATCCCAAAGAACTCCTCGGAGCCCCATGATAAATGCAGTAAAATATGCCTAATGTACGTGTATCAGTTAAAATCAGAAGTTGCTGGTACAGTTATGGTTAAAAATAAATATCCGCAACATGTTGCAAAAATATGTACACACCGGACGGACCAGTAAGGTTATTATTATCATAGTCTGTGGGCATATTTTTGAGAGTTTGTGGTGTCATACATATTGGTGATCTTGACTGTAGCATCTGGGGCCCGTTTCACAATAAAAACACAACACTACACAACATATAACAATAATACTTTAACACAATTGTGGTACATTTCACTAGTGGACTTGTAGGAAGTTGTTTTGAATATTATGCTACCAGGGGCCCATTCAGCCTAGTGAGTTTAGAGAGACGGGCCCCTGGTAGCATAATATTCAACAATACATTAAATTTGCGATTTAGTTTAAATTCTTGAGGGACCTTGCGCAGAGTCCGTTCGGATCGCAACCACTATTTTATCCTTTAAGCAATCAACAGATTGCATTGTCGTATTTCAGCGTGGGGATACGACGAACGGTGAAATTATTAGCATAGATTTCCATCTTACTCTTCAGGGTTGGTAACGCATTTGACGTCTTAGGCTTGCTGTCTTGAGATCGTAGTCTTGAGAATAGAAATATCTATGGGTCTCAAACAGATCCCACTTACCATTATTTGGCATGTGTGGTCGTTTACCCTCTATCTCTATGCCTTAAAAAAGGCGGTTAAAACGCACGATTTATTTATTTTATCGTTTATTATTGCCCTCCTAAAGCCAATAAACTGTATCTCTTCAATCCTTTGCTGATAGTAATGAGGTCGTGATTGCTTTAGGAGTTTTGTTTGCGATACTGCTATTTGGCAGTAATAATTATACACTGGTATACATCTTAGCCTGATTGTGGAAAATGTGGTTACGGAATTATCAAAGTTAAAGTGTTGCTTGTAATTGTGTAGCTTTGCCTACCCCAATCTGGGTATGAATTGAGCAGCCTCTGTACTGATAATCTTTTAGTAGTCTGCGTGGCTCAGGCCCCAGCGATGACGCCGATGACGTCACGTAACGGTGAATGACACGGACCGACCAGACCAACCATACACGAGGAAGAATCATTTTTAATTATTTTCAGGGGTTAAGAAGTTAAATCCAGCCAGAGATCGCTTCAGGGATAGGTTTTTTTTTATGGCATGGAGAAGACAAACGAGCACACAGGCCACCTGATGGTAAGTGGAAACTGTGACCCATAGACATTCGCATTCACAAGACTGCAATGCAATCCTAAGACTGCAAATGCGTTGCCAACCCTGAGGACTAAAATGGAATGCCTCTATGCTAGTCATTTCACCGGCTGTCTTAAAAAAGCAAAAAAACCGGGCAAGAGCATGTCGGACCATGCTCAGTATAGGGTTCCGAAGCCGTAACGACAAACACAAAAAACTATCTCAAAAATCAACATGTATGAACCAATTTTCTATTTAAAGTTATTTGGCGCTGTCTTAGATGATTTTTAGTAGGTATAAACCCGTTAGTCGCCTGTATCTCAGGAACTAATTAAGTTTACTTAGTAATGATTCTTTTTCTTATAAATTCGTATATAATATCTCAAACAAGAGCCAAGCTTTTAAGTGTGAGATCAGTATACCTATGTAGGTAGTTAGGTATCTAAACTGCTTCAAACGGACTTTAAATTACAATAAAAGTTAAATCTTCTATATAGTAATTAATAGAAATTGAAAAAAAAACAAGGTCCAGTAAATAGAATTTTAAGTTTTCCAAACGATAGGTACTCAACTCAAATCAATAATCTAATCGAAAATTTGTAAACTTTTAGATCGCAAATCGCAAACTTGTAGGTAGCATTCCGGGGCACGTCCAAACAGCATCTAGGCATTCTAGGCGCTCGCGCTTATGAGCGCGGCTGTCGCTCGATTTGTTGCTTGTACAGTTTGACTCCCCCCGCGCGTCCTGCACGCCCCGTTAGCAAATTTTTCAATCAAAGTTATCATAGGCGATTTTGATAGGTGTAAACACTTTAGTCGCCTGTATCTCAGGAACTAATGATGTCTACATAGCCGTGATAGTTTTCCTTTAAAATTCGTTATATGCGCTTTCGTTAAAGATATTTTTCAGATTTTTAGTATTTGTAGTTTTGGCTGTAGGGGGGGGGGACACTTGATTCTAACAAAAAATTGCGCTTTAAAGCTTGATATTTCATAAACGGATCCCTTAATCGAAAAATTGTTTTCATAAACCCGCAATACTTTTGAAAGACCTATCCAACGACACCCCACACTATGGGGTAGGCAAGAAAAAAAAGGCATCCCCACGCTACGTGTAGGGGAGGTGCATTAAAAAAATATATTTTTCAAAATTTCATTTTACCACTTTGTTGGCGTGACTAATATGTATATTCGTGCCAAATTACAGCTTTCTAGTACTACGAGTCTCTGAGCTAGACTGGGGACGGACGGACGGACGGACGGACGGACGGACGGACATGGCGAAACTATAAGGGTTCCTAGTTTGACTACGGAACCCTAAAAAGCATGAAGTTTGTTTTAAAAAAGCACTTACTTAGTTGCTATTGAACACTGTGCACTTTCTAGAGCATTGCAATTGCAATAGTAACCAAGTGCAGCTTAAAGCAGTCCGTGTATGGCGGGCGTTAAGCTTACGTTCGAAAAAGTAAACCGAAGCGAAGGGACTTGAAATTTGATGGAATATTGCTTGGGTATGTTGACGACAAAAATAAATTTTGCGCCTTATTTCATCAGTCAAATATTTGCCCTGACAAGGAGTGGAACCTAGGACTGCTAGCTACGAAAGCTAACGATGATGAATCTGTAATTTTTTATGGAATTTTCAAAAGTGATCGACTTTTATCATCTGACAGCTGGCGATCTCCATGTAATTTATCATAATTCGACATAATCTGCAATTAATGCGGTGACATTGACATAACACACACAAGCTCATGCGTTTATTCCCAGAGTGGGGTAGGTAGAGCTACAGAATTATCAACCACTCCAAAAGCCTGTTGACAACTCTGTAACCACATTTTGCACAATCAGGCTAAGATGTTTACCAATGTATTAATATGTTTTGTTCGCACTGACGGGACTACTTAAACTCGCCGCTTGGACATTCACTCGTCCGTCCGTCCGACCGATGTTCAGAGAATCATTACCCTGTTGGCTTGTGGCTACCAAGCCGCGCGATATACATTTGTTTGAAGTCGAATTACTGTTTATACTGTGGGATGCGACTATAGCTTCCGGCCAATAAGAATAAAATCGACGTAGAATTTAGAGTTTGATAATGGTGACAGCAGTCACATAATGATAAACCTATTTATTGCGTGTGAAGGAATAATAATAATAGCATTTTTTTACGGTCTATTGCCACTAGTTCCGTCGACATTTCCATTGATGGAACAACATGCACTTTTTTTTCCAGTAGTTCCATTTTATAGAGGACTAGCGACCCGCCTTCGCTTCACTTCGGTTTATGTGAGTTTTCTGTAATACCCGTACATAAAACAGAGTTTATGATACATAAAAACCTTTCTCTTGAATTACTCTATCTATTAAAAAAAATGCACCAAAATCCGTTGCGTAGTTTTAAAGATCTAAGCATACATAAGGACAGACAGCGCGAAGCGACTTTGTTTTATACTATGTAGTGACTAGTGACTATGTAGTGATGTCTATTCAGACCTGTTTTACGGCTGTCAACATTACGAGTATCAATATTAGGAAAACAAAGCGCAAGATGTTTCGAGCTCGTGGTCCCTATTCAAGAGCAGACGGGCCCAAAACGAAACATGTCGAGCGTTTATCGACATAATTTACGTGCGTAACCCGTTGTGTTCTCCTTATTTATCTGAGTCTCACGGGAATTTTATGTTTAAAATTATCAATATTCAGAAACTTCATGGTTGTGCAAAGTGTCAGGATTGACTTCTATCGGCTGCGTAGTATAGTGCTGTGCTTAGACCTCCCACGCTCTTATTAAAAACAATGACTGTCTTGCTTACTCTTTTACATATGTGCCGTCACCTTATGTTGTGCAACAGGTGATAATTATAGAGGAAAAACGCTACTTCTGAGAAAAAAAACAGGCCACCCATTAATCTTGAGATCATTCTTAAGACACGGTCAACATGCTGAGTCATTGAGTTTGCGTTTCTGAAAATTAAGCTGATGCTTGTTGACTGACGCGGAAAATTTAAATAAGTCTTATGGACTAGGAAGACCACACGTTAGGTTGTCAGTGGCTATAAGTTTATTCGTGACAAAGTTGGATTTTTAGACATTTATCATGGACTTATTATAGAGAAATAACTCCATGGAAATCATTTGCAAGGACATTATTTTGGTCAAAGAAGATTTATTTATGTGAATATAAGCACATGCGGGATTAGTTTGTAGCGCTATTTTCAAGTCCTTAAGAAGGATAGCAATTATGCAACAAAGGGACTTATTTTCGTTTTGCTAAAGTTTTGCTTTTATTTACTAAGTAAAAAAAAATGGCATTAAAATACCACCACTATAGATAAAATTAATGTTATTTGATTTAAAAAAAACGGAATTTTCCGATTGTTTTTTTTTATCCGTGTCAAATTGTTAAAGTTATTAAGAAGGTATTTATGTTCTCCTTACTGATTTACTCTATCGCAACAGCGGCAAATAAATATACATATCCACACAACTAAACGCAATTAAACACAATTACAAAAAAGAAGTAGACACAGCACAAATTTCATTTATTGCTTGGACCGTAATCTACACCGGTATTTAATTTAAAAGAAACATTAATTGTGTAAAAAAACTGCTACGGAAACAAGAAACACACTTTAAAAAATCACGATCGGTTGGTATTACAGTACCCACTGTCATAAAACTCGCGTTAACTTAATCTGTTTGGGAAGTAAATGACTCACCGGTCACTGGCGATTAACCTAGAGAATACAAACCTCATTAATCATAATTGGTGTTTCGCGATCAGTTGGTTGCTATGGAAACAGGTAGGTAATTAAAGAGCTTACTCATATACACATACGCAACATCGCCCTAGTAAGAGTTTACTGCATTAAAATATTTACATTTACTTACAAATTATCTTGGTACAAGTGCAAAAGAATCAATAAAACAAACTAACGAACTTAAAAACTTACTTAAAACTACACTAATCGAACAAACTGCTACCAGTAGGCATTGTACCCAAAAAAAAAATCTGGCAGCATCGCCATGTTGAATGGCAATGCTTAACCTTTGTACTTTGCCAAGTACAGGCCAACATTTTGGTCACGAGTTGCGTCGTCAGGTGCTTTGAAAGATCTTAAAAAATACGGTGTACTGGTCCCCACGGTCCTAAACGTTAATTGTCAAACGGTCTCCGCTGATTCCGTGGCTTACCCTAATCTTCACAACACGCATCGTCACCCTAGCTCCATGGTTTTCCACGCGGTACACTTCCACAATAAAGTCAATATAATTGTCCACTTAGTTTCCTCGTGTATTCAGTTTCGGTTCCACCCAGTTTAATGTAACCTAATCTCTAGACCTAGACGCGTCACTCTGGACTTTAGTACTTAGTTATTTATGGTGTTTATTTATAAAGAAGTGTGTTGTTTTCAGGAGTTTTCTTACTATCCTATACCTACAGGGTGTTTGGCAGTCGGGTGTCGTGGCTTTAAGGGATGATAGTTGGGTCATACACAGATTTAGGTTCCCGTCTTTCCTGTGGACATACCCGAAGTTAACGAGTTTAAGGCCTAATTTTCTCACTGAACCCACATCCGCTTAAACGGCGTCACGTCTACTTTAGTCCTATCAAATAAAAACAAACTTATATGCACACGAGCCCTTAACTATTGACCACAGGAGAGACAACTTTTGTTTTTGTGATTGTGTATGACCCAGTTAGGGTCATTCTGATCACTTTTAACAAGATGTACCTACTATATATTGTTAAGGCGAAGAAATACAAGAAATGCCAACACCTTTTAATCCATCCTACATCGATCCACTTCTCCAGTTATGTTCTAAATCCAATCTACCCTTATTCTTCACAGCGCCATTAGATAAATCCGTTGACATTTGTTCCACATTGTAGATAGATTATGAAGGTAGTTAATAATAAAGGATAACAGGTGGCGCTGTCAAGGCTCACAGACTTATTATTATTTACTAGATGGCATTAAAACTAATTGTTCTAACAATATACATATATTGCGTTTTTTTTTTATTTTAGATAATGTGCGGTCCGAGGTCTAACATTGGAAAGGCTTAATGCTACCTAGAGTAATCTTACCATCAAAACTAAGTCGCAACTCTTAGGGCCTGTTGTTTGATCAGTAGTTAAACTAACTAATCATTAAAATTCGAAAATGGAATCGAAAATTTGAAGGAATCTCAAGGAAATGTGTCAAATTTTCAGTTCCTTTTTCGAATTTTAACAATTAGTTAGTTTAACTACTGATCAAACAACAGGCCCTTAGATCTTTAAAACTAAAGCCTTGGCCAAAGGTGTTGAGTACCCACGTTTTACGTAAAGTATTATTTTTCAATTTAAAAATACACAATGACGTAAAATAAGGAATAAGGCTCATAAAAAATATCGGGAAACTAAAACAGATGATCATAAACAACAATACAAAACCTTAAAAAAATTGTTTCATGTCAGCCTGTTCTTTGAAAAGCGAGCCTTTTATGATCAACAAGTTAACATTCACCTGAAGAATTCAAAACTGTTATGGAAAAACTTGAAAAAAACTATTCTGCCTAACTCTAACGACGCACCAGACCTACCCGTAAATTTAATTAACCCTGATCAAATAAATAACCATTTTCTGGACGTCCCAGGCGACACGAATATAAATATCTCAACCCTTACTTTTTATGAATTTGACAGATATGGACCGGCTACTTTTACTCTAAAACCTGTAGATGAAAACACTGTCTCTAAAATTCTTCTTAGTATAAAATCAAATGCCACTGGCATTGACTGTATATCTTTGGACATGGTTACGCTTACTCTGCCCAGAACTTTACAAGTTATAACAACTATTATTAATAAGTCAATAAATACAGCCACCTTTCCGGACACATGGAAAACTGCCCTGATTCGTCCCATTCCCAAAAAAACAAATGTTAGTAGTCTTGGTGATCTCCGCCCTATCAGTCTACTTCCATATCTTTCAAAAGTCCTTGAGAAAGTGGTTTATGAACAGATGCTTTCTTACTGCGAGGTACAAGGTTTTTTGGCTCAAGTACAGTCAGGTTTTAGAAAGCATCATAGTACTAGTACAGCTTTGCTCGATGTGGTGGACAAAATTCTGTCATCTCAGGATGAGGGTTGCGGGACTATACTGACTCTTCTAGATTTTTCTAGAGCTTTTGACTCCATAAATATCTCTCTTCTTCTTTCAAAGCTTTCTTATTACGGTTTTGATAACCGATCCGTAAAATGGTTTCATAGTTATTTAACTTCTCGACAGCAGCTAGTAGAATTGAAAAAATGCAATGGGTCGATCCTACGTTCGGGTTTACAAGTGGTGAATCGTGGGGTACCTCAGGGTTCTATCTTGGGGCCCCTACTATTCATTATCTATTCCTCCGATATCATTAATTGCCTTCACAACAGCAGCTACCACCTTTATGCGGATGATGTCCAGCTATTAGTCCCGTTCAATAAAAGTAATGTCCTGGAAGCAGTTAAGCAAATTAATGATGATCTTGCTCGTATTGCAGAATGGTCTACAAAGAATTCACTTGTTCTTAATCCAAGTAAATCCAAATATTTAATTCTTGGTAGCAAAAAACAAGTTAGTTATTTCACACAAAACCTTCCGAGTGTTCAAATCGCTGGTGTACCTATACAGCGCGAATATATTGCGCGCAATCTTGGAGTACAGATGGATTGTCAACTCCGTTTTGAAGAGCATGTACTTAACTCTGTTCGTAACTGTTTTTATAGGCTTAAAGTCCTATACAATATCCGACAGTTCATATCGGAAGACCTACGAATAAAACTATGCGAATCTCTTGTTCTCAGTAAGTTGAACTACTGTGATTCTGTCTTTGGCCCCTGTCTTTATAGTAGAACTCAAAAAATTATACAACGTGTGCAGAATGCCTGTGCCCGTTTTTGTTTCTCAATTCCCCCGCAAACATCAGTGACCCCTTTTTTAAATAAAGCTAAACTGCTTAAAATGAAAGCCAGGCAACATTTTCATTTTGCTTGTTTATTGTTCGGGGTAATCAAGACCGGCAAACCTGAATATCTTTTTACAAAGCTTACTTGGAGACATCAGTTTCAGGCAAACCGCATTAGGAAGGTATCAAAACCACTTTTTGTCCCGAGACACAGATCTGCTGCCTTCCGAGGCAGTTTTCGGTTCCAAGCCACTGTGCTGGAATGATTTACCTCCCCCAATTCGCAATAGCCTTACGTTATTTGGCTTCAAACACAAATTGCGCAGTAGTTTATTTTTGATTCAATGTGGAACCGGATGACACTCGCTGTCATTGTTTGTTATATATTTTTTATCCATAGTGTATATTAATTTATCTGTGTTCTTAATCTCAAAACAAAGTAACTATGTATTCAAAGTATTCTTTTTTTATAACATATACATATTATAAGTAAGTACATATAATTATTGTTATTTCTGTAAGTAAGAGTGAATCATATTTGTTTATTTTATGTTTCCCTGATCACGCATGTATTTTTTTTTTCGCACTTCACCCAACCCCCCCCCCCCTCCCCTCCATTGAGGTACTGGCAGAATAAATAGAATTTTAAGTTTTCCAAACGATAGGTACTCAACTCAAATCAATAATCTAATCGAAAATTTGTAAACTTTTAGATCGCAAATCGCAAACTTGTAGGTAGCATTCCGGGGCACGTCCAAACAGCATCTAGGCATTCTAGGCGCTCGCGCTTATGAGCGCGGCTGTCGCTCGATTTGTTGCTTGTACAGTTTGACTCCCCCCGCGCGTCCTGCACGCCCCGTTAGCAAATTTTTCAATCAAAGTTATCATAGGCGATTTTGATAGGTGTAAACACTTTAGTCGCCTGTATCTCAGGAACTAATGATGTCTACATAGCCGTGATAGTTTTCCTTTAAAATTCGTTATATGCGCTTTCGTTAAAGATATTTTTCAGATTTTTAGTATTTGTAGTTTTGGCTGTAGGGGGGGGGGACACTTGATTCTAACAAAAAATTGCGCTTTAAAGCTTGATATTTCATAAACGGATCCCTTAATCGAAAAATTGTTTTCATAAACCCGCAATACTTTTGAAAGACCTATCCAACGACACCCCACACTATGGGGTAGGCAAGAAAAAAAAGGCATCCCCACGCTACGTGTAGGGGAGGTGCATTAAAAAAATATATTTTTCAAAATTTCATTTTACCACTTTGTTGGCGTGACTAATATGTATATTCGTGCCAAATTACAGCTTTCTAGTACTACGAGTCTCTGAGCTAGACTGGGGACGGACGGACGGACGGACGGACGGACGGACGGACATGGCGAAACTATAAGGGTTCCTAGTTTGACTACGGAACCCTAAAAAGCATGAAGTTTGTTTTAAAAAAGCACTTACTTAGTTGCTATTGAACACTGTGCACTTTCTAGAGCATTGCAATTGCAATAGTAACCAAGTGCAGCTTAAAGCAGTCCGTGTATGGCGGGCGTTAAGCTTACGTTCGAAAAAGTAAACCGAAGCGAAGGGACTTGAAATTTGATGGAATATTGCTTGGGTATGTTGACGACAAAAATAAATTTTGCGCCTTATTTCATCAGTCAAATATTTGCCCTGACAAGGAGTGGAACCTAGGACTGCTAGCTACGAAAGCTAACGATGATGAATCTGTAATTTTTTATGGAATTTTCAAAAGTGATCGACTTTTATCATCTGACAGCTGGCGATCTCCATGTAATTTATCATAATTCGACATAATCTGCAATTAATGCGGTGACATTGACATAACACACACAAGCTCATGCGTTTATTCCCAGAGTGGGGTAGGTAGAGCTACAGAATTATCAACCACTCCAAAAGCCTGTTGACAACTCTGTAACCACATTTTGCACAATCAGGCTAAGATGTTTACCAATGTATTAATATGTTTTGTTCGCACTGACGGGACTACTTAAACTCGCCGCTTGGACATTCACTCGTCCGTCCGTCCGACCGATGTTCAGAGAATCATTACCCTGTTGGCTTGTGGCTACCAAGCCGCGCGATATACATTTGTTTGAAGTCGAATTACTGTTTATACTGTGGGATGCGACTATAGCTTCCGGCCAATAAGAATAAAATCGACGTAGAATTTAGAGTTTGATAATGGTGACAGCAGTCACATAATGATAAACCTATTTATTGCGTGTGAAGGAATAATAATAATAGCATTTTTTTACGGTCTATTGCCACTAGTTCCGTCGACATTTCCATTGATGGAACAACATGCACTTTTTTTTCCAGTAGTTCCATTTTATAGAGGACTAGCGACCCGCCTTCGCTTCACTTCGGTTTATGTGAGTTTTCTGTAATACCCGTACATAAAACAGAGTTTATGATACATAAAAACCTTTCTCTTGAATTACTCTATCTATTAAAAAAAATGCACCAAAATCCGTTGCGTAGTTTTAAAGATCTAAGCATACATAAGGACAGACAGCGCGAAGCGACTTTGTTTTATACTATGTAGTGACTAGTGACTATGTAGTGATGTCTATTCAGACCTGTTTTACGGCTGTCAACATTACGAGTATCAATATTAGGAAAACAAAGCGCAAGATGTTTCGAGCTCGTGGTCCCTATTCAAGAGCAGACGGGCCCAAAACGAAACATGTCGAGCGTTTATCGACATAATTTACGTGCGTAACCCGTTGTGTTCTCCTTATTTATCTGAGTCTCACGGGAATTTTATGTTTAAAATTATCAATATTCAGAAACTTCATGGTTGTGCAAAGTGTCAGGATTGACTTCTATCGGCTGCGTAGTATAGTGCTGTGCTTAGACCTCCCACGCTCTTATTAAAAACAATGACTGTCTTGCTTACTCTTTTACATATGTGCCGTCACCTTATGTTGTGCAACAGGTGATAATTATAGAGGAAAAACGCTACTTCTGAGAAAAAAAACAGGCCACCCATTAATCTTGAGATCATTCTTAAGACACGGTCAACATGCTGAGTCATTGAGTTTGCGTTTCTGAAAATTAAGCTGATGCTTGTTGACTGACGCGGAAAATTTAAATAAGTCTTATGGACTAGGAAGACCACACGTTAGGTTGTCAGTGGCTATAAGTTTATTCGTGACAAAGTTGGATTTTTAGACATTTATCATGGACTTATTATAGAGAAATAACTCCATGGAAATCATTTGCAAGGACATTATTTTGGTCAAAGAAGATTTATTTATGTGAATATAAGCACATGCGGGATTAGTTTGTAGCGCTATTTTCAAGTCCTTAAGAAGGATAGCAATTATGCAACAAAGGGACTTATTTTCGTTTTGCTAAAGTTTTGCTTTTATTTACTAAGTAAAAAAAAATGGCATTAAAATACCACCACTATAGATAAAATTAATGTTATTTGATTTAAAAAAAACGGAATTTTCCGATTGTTTTTTTTTATCCGTGTCAAATTGTTAAAGTTATTAAGAAGGTATTTATGTTCTCCTTACTGATTTACTCTATCGCAACAGCGGCAAATAAATATACATATCCACACAACTAAACGCAATTAAACACAATTACAAAAAAGAAGTAGACACAGCACAAATTTCATTTATTGCTTGGACCGTAATCTACACCGGTATTTAATTTAAAAGAAACATTAATTGTGTAAAAAAACTGCTACGGAAACAAGAAACACACTTTAAAAAATCACGATCGGTTGGTATTACAGTACCCACTGTCATAAAACTCGCGTTAACTTAATCTGTTTGGGAAGTAAATGACTCACCGGTCACTGGCGATTAACCTAGAGAATACAAACCTCATTAATCATAATTGGTGTTTCGCGATCAGTTGGTTGCTATGGAAACAGGTAGGTAATTAAAGAGCTTACTCATATACACATACGCAACATCGCCCTAGTAAGAGTTTACTGCATTAAAATATTTACATTTACTTACAAATTATCTTGGTACAAGTGCAAAAGAATCAATAAAACAAACTAACGAACTTAAAAACTTACTTAAAACTACACTAATCGAACAAACTGCTACCAGTAGGCATTGTACCCAAAAAAAAAATCTGGCAGCATCGCCATGTTGAATGGCAATGCTTAACCTTTGTACTTTGCCAAGTACAGGCCAACATTTTGGTCACGAGTTGCGTCGTCAGGTGCTTTGAAAGATCTTAAAAAATACGGTGTACTGGTCCCCACGGTCCTAAACGTTAATTGTCAAACGGTCTCCGCTGATTCCGTGGCTTACCCTAATCTTCACAACACGCATCGTCACCCTAGCTCCATGGTTTTCCACGCGGTACACTTCCACAATAAAGTCAATATAATTGTCCACTTAGTTTCCTCGTGTATTCAGTTTCGGTTCCACCCAGTTTAATGTAACCTAATCTCTAGACCTAGACGCGTCACTCTGGACTTTAGTACTTAGTTATTTATGGTGTTTATTTATAAAGAAGTGTGTTGTTTTCAGGAGTTTTCTTACTATCCTATACCTACAGGGTGTTTGGCAGTCGGGTGTCGTGGCTTTAAGGGATGATAGTTGGGTCATACACAGATTTAGGTTCCCGTCTTTCCTGTGGACATACCCGAAGTTAACGAGTTTAAGGCCTAATTTTCTCACTGAACCCACATCCGCTTAAACGGCGTCACGTCTACTTTAGTCCTATCAAATAAAAACAAACTTATATGCACACGAGCCCTTAACTATTGACCACAGGAGAGACAACTTTTGTTTTTGTGATTGTGTATGACCCAGTTAGGGTCATTCTGATCACTTTTAACAAGATGTACCTACTATATATTGTTAAGGCGAAGAAATACAAGAAATGCCAACACCTTTTAATCCATCCTACATCGATCCACTTCTCCAGTTATGTTCTAAATCCAATCTACCCTTATTCTTCACAGCGCCATTAGATAAATCCGTTGACATTTGTTCCACATTGTAGATAGATTATGAAGGTAGTTAATAATAAAGGATAACAGGTGGCGCTGTCAAGGCTCACAGACTTATTATTATTTACTAGATGGCATTAAAACTAATTGTTCTAACAATATACATATATTGCGTTTTTTTTTTATTTTAGATAATGTGCGGTCCGAGGTCTAACATTGGAAAGGCTTAATGCTACCTAGAGTAATCTTACCATCAAAACTAAGTCGCAACTCTTAGGGCCTGTTGTTTGATCAGTAGTTAAACTAACTAATCATTAAAATTCGAAAATGGAATCGAAAATTTGAAGGAATCTCAAGGAAATGTGTCAAATTTTCAGTTCCTTTTTCGAATTTTAACAATTAGTTAGTTTAACTACTGATCAAACAACAGGCCCTTAGATCTTTAAAACTAAAGCCTTGGCCAAAGGTGTTGAGTACCCACGTTTTACGTAAAGTATTATTTTTCAATTTAAAAATACACAATGACGTAAAATAAGGAATAAGGCTCATAAAAAATATCGGGAAACTAAAACAGATGATCATAAACAACAATACAAAACCTTAAAAAAATTGTTTCATGTCAGCCTGTTCTTTGAAAAGCGAGCCTTTTATGATCAACAAGTTAACATTCACCTGAAGAATTCAAAACTGTTATGGAAAAACTTGAAAAAAACTATTCTGCCTAACTCTAACGACGCACCAGACCTACCCGTAAATTTAATTAACCCTGATCAAATAAATAACCATTTTCTGGACGTCCCAGGCGACACGAATATAAATATCTCAACCCTTACTTTTTATGAATTTGACAGATATGGACCGGCTACTTTTACTCTAAAACCTGTAGATGAAAACACTGTCTCTAAAATTCTTCTTAGTATAAAATCAAATGCCACTGGCATTGACTGTATATCTTTGGACATGGTTACGCTTACTCTGCCCAGAACTTTACAAGTTATAACAACTATTATTAATAAGTCAATAAATACAGCCACCTTTCCGGACACATGGAAAACTGCCCTGATTCGTCCCATTCCCAAAAAAACAAATGTTAGTAGTCTTGGTGATCTCCGCCCTATCAGTCTACTTCCATATCTTTCAAAAGTCCTTGAGAAAGTGGTTTATGAACAGATGCTTTCTTACTGCGAGGTACAAGGTTTTTTGGCTCAAGTACAGTCAGGTTTTAGAAAGCATCATAGTACTAGTACAGCTTTGCTCGATGTGGTGGACAAAATTCTGTCATCTCAGGATGAGGGTTGCGGGACTATACTGACTCTTCTAGATTTTTCTAGAGCTTTTGACTCCATAAATATCTCTCTTCTTCTTTCAAAGCTTTCTTATTACGGTTTTGATAACCGATCCGTAAAATGGTTTCATAGTTATTTAACTTCTCGACAGCAGCTAGTAGAATTGAAAAAATGCAATGGGTCGATCCTACGTTCGGGTTTACAAGTGGTGAATCGTGGGGTACCTCAGGGTTCTATCTTGGGGCCCCTACTATTCATTATCTATTCCTCCGATATCATTAATTGCCTTCACAACAGCAGCTACCACCTTTATGCGGATGATGTCCAGCTATTAGTCCCGTTCAATAAAAGTAATGTCCTGGAAGCAGTTAAGCAAATTAATGATGATCTTGCTCGTATTGCAGAATGGTCTACAAAGAATTCACTTGTTCTTAATCCAAGTAAATCCAAATATTTAATTCTTGGTAGCAAAAAACAAGTTAGTTATTTCACACAAAACCTTCCGAGTGTTCAAATCGCTGGTGTACCTATACAGCGCGAATATATTGCGCGCAATCTTGGAGTACAGATGGATTGTCAACTCCGTTTTGAAGAGCATGTACTTAACTCTGTTCGTAACTGTTTTTATAGGCTTAAAGTCCTATACAATATCCGACAGTTCATATCGGAAGACCTACGAATAAAACTATGCGAATCTCTTGTTCTCAGTAAGTTGAACTACTGTGATTCTGTCTTTGGCCCCTGTCTTTATAGTAGAACTCAAAAAATTATACAACGTGTGCAGAATGCCTGTGCCCGTTTTTGTTTCTCAATTCCCCCGCAAACATCAGTGACCCCTTTTTTAAATAAAGCTAAACTGCTTAAAATGAAAGCCAGGCAACATTTTCATTTTGCTTGTTTATTGTTCGGGGTAATCAAGACCGGCAAACCTGAATATCTTTTTACAAAGCTTACTTGGAGACATCAGTTTCAGGCAAACCGCATTAGGAAGGTATCAAAACCACTTTTTGTCCCGAGACACAGATCTGCTGCCTTCCGAGGCAGTTTTCGGTTCCAAGCCACTGTGCTGGAATGATTTACCTCCCCCAATTCGCAATAGCCTTACGTTATTTGGCTTCAAACACAAATTGCGCAGTAGTTTATTTTTGATTCAATGTGGAACCGGATGACACTCGCTGTCATTGTTTGTTATATATTTTTTATCCATAGTGTATATTAATTTATCTGTGTTCTTAATCTCAAAACAAAGTAACTATGTATTCAAAGTATTCTTTTTTTATAACATATACATATTATAAGTAAGTACATATAATTATTGTTATTTCTGTAAGTAAGAGTGAATCATATTTGTTTATTTTATGTTTCCCTGATCACGCATGTATTTTTTTTTTCGCACTTCACCCAACCCCCCCCCCCCTCCCCTCCATTGAGGTACTGGCAGAATAACAGCGTTGTGACCTTGCGTCACAACACATGCTGAGCCAGAACCTATTCATCCGCACACATTGCTGGGCTCCGGTGCACACAAGTGTGTGCTCTTCTTTGTGAAACTGCCAAGTTTTCGACAAACTATAATAATTATAATTGTGCTGTAAAACATTTTTACTTTCGCTCTGTGTGCGTTTTCTTTGAATAAATTTATTTTCTTTCTTTCTTTCTTTCTTTAAATATAAAAAAGTGTTTGAACATATGGAAACCATTAGTAGCTAGATATCGTTTCGAAGTAGGTAGCTATTTGCGTGTGAATACTGAAGCACTGAAGCTTGAAAAAGTCGGGTTTTACAATAAAATGATTTTTTTCTCACGGGTATTCCCTTAACGTCGATAAACAACTAACCTTTCCGGTAGGTAGCTTTCTATGATAAAATATATTAATGACCCTTTTAAAGTTCGACTAGTATATGAAAAACGCATGGGTCCTCAACATCTTTGGCCAAGGCTACAAATTTTTATGCAGTTTTTCTCAATAGATAAAGGATTCGAGAAGGTTTTTATGTACCTACCTACTTATAATAAATTCTGGATTATGTATATCTACGCGTATTACAGAAAACAGAAAAAAACGAGCGCGGGACGCTAGTTTGTTGTTTGTTTGTTATTATAAGTGTGTGTGTACGGATTCGGGCGGTCCTTAGCTAGGTGGCATGAAAATTGGCAAAGCTTTGAAAAATTAAAGTTTTTTAATAGTTATAAATATTTGTACAGTTACAAAACTTGCAGGAATAATATAAAACAGAGTTAATTAGTTGGTCGTAAGTAAGTAATCATCGTCATCATCATTATCATTTATCAGCCGAAAGACGTCCACTGCTGGAGATATGCCTTCCCCAAAGATCTCCGCAACGGGGTATTTTTTTTGGCATAGAGATTCCAAACGAGCACACAAGCCACCTGATGGTAAGGGGAAACTGCGATCCATAGACATTCGCATTCACAAGACTGCAATGCAATCCTAAGACTGCAAATTCGTTGCCAACCCTGAGGACTAAGATGGAATGCCTCTATGCTAGTCATTTCACCGGGTGTCTTATCCCTAAACCGGAACACAACAATGCGGACACTGCTGTTTGGCGGTAGGTTAATGGGTAAGATGGTGGTAGCGATCTGGATGTTTTACTCGCACCAATCAGCTTTTAGTTGTACAAGTTAGTTTCTTATTTTTAAATAAACGTAAGTACCTATACAAAAATGCTACGTAAAATTTATTTCCTTCCTAGAAACCCTTATAAAGGTTAAGTCGTTAAGAGAAGTTAATTGATTATTTCAATTAGTTTACTTACCCAACAGTTCACATTTTTGACAACGTGCCAAAGTGACCCCTAAACTATATCCAATCAAGCACAAATTTATAAGACTTCGTTATTTTAATCGAATCGTTGAAAATAAATTAGGTTCGTAACTTGGTCGTTCAAATAATAATGGCCTTTGACGTATCGAAATAATAATTGAATTCGATTGTGAATTTGTGAAGTTTACTTCGGTTGCCGGTAAAGAAATTGTATTAGAAAATACTTTCGTTAAGTAGGTAGGTCCTACTAGGACCTACTTTTATTAATTACAGACTGTAACACAGCAACCGCGTTTGGAAGGTATGTAAGGAATTTAATCATATAATAATAACTACATAGTATAAAACAAAGTCGTTTCTCGCTGTCTGTCCCTATGTATGCTTAGATCTTTAAAACAACGCAACGGATTTTGATGCGGGTTTTTTTAATAGATAGAGTGATTAAAGAGGAAGGTTTATATGTATGTATAATAGATTCTGGTTTATGTACGGGTGTTTCAGAAAACTCACATAAACCGAAGCGAAGCGAGGGCGGGTCGCTAGTAACTGATAAAATAACAAATGAGCCTACGGGCTAATAAAAATCAATGTTACATGAACGTTATTATCATTGTCATCAAAAGCAAATGCGCTAAATTAGGCAAGTATGTCATAAAGTATCTCGCAGATTTTTTTTCTTTGATATTGATTTCCACGCCATCTAGCGAAATTATTCGATATCAATTCGTGCAATACAAAGCTTGATGTTGTGTACGAGAATGAATGACTCTGGAGATGGTCGAGTTATCTATCGTTTGTAGTAAGTAATTGGTGATAGTTATAGTATTGTTATGTACTGACAAAGTACAAGAACGTCAAGAACCAGCTGATAAAGTGAATAAATAAAACTATTTGTTATGAAATTATATTATTATTGTACGAACAGCCGAAGTAGTCGTGCGTTAGTGAAGTGTTTGTCACAAACAAGTGAATATTTGGAGGTTATATTTTAGTTTTACTTTGTTTTTGTGCTTAATTCGTTTGTAAACACAACATAACCTCCAAGTTACACGAGCAGGATCAAAGGTGTGTAAACTGTCGTATCTTACTTGCGTTAAAAGTGTTTAACAGAAGTTTTGATTTATTATAAAACTGCACTATTAGGTACCTAGTTGTTATTTATTTAAGTACATTTAGAAAATGTAGATTTTGACATTTAATTTTAATCACTCGTTTACATTTATTCACTGAACTTGATATGAATACCGTTGTTTTTAGATAAAGGAATTTTCCTTTACTCGTTCTTATCAACGTTTTGGTCACTTTTGTGTTAGTAAGACATTTAACATGCAGAAAGTAAATTGTTATCGTTGTTGCGGCACACATAAGACAGTTAACTTAAGATAAAGCAGCGCACCTGTTCACGACCGACAGGGGATCCATTAAACTGACCACTTTCCACTAATGGCTTCCAAAGCACTCACCTAAAACGTTATCGCATCAAGCAAATGGAACTGTTCGACTGACTCGGTAACCGAGCCGGGGAAAGTGATTTCTTTTTCTTAACACTTGAAGCCAGCCGTCGCAGCACAGGCATGTCCGTCACAGCACTACTCTCGACCTGCTATAGACACTGGCGCATCCTTAACACTGCATCCGTTACACTAGATTTTAGCAGGACTTGATTGAAGAGGTTTTTCGTTTTCCAAATCTCGCGCACATCGTTCGTTGCCGACGAACGTCGGTTTGTAGTTCGCATTAGCGCGGAGCACGAAACTCTGCCCACGCGAGGATGTCGTCAATAATAAGGAACGTGATCTCAACTCGAGATGCGAGCGAGCCTCTGGGATTGAACGCGCAGACGTAGCTGAGCGAGAGGAGCGAACTCCTGACTGGACTGCGCTTGGGCCGTACAGGATGCGGTCCATTAGGCAAAAAGAGCGTCCATTATTGTATTGTCGTGGGCTTATCGTAACGCCACCGGTTCTGTCTCAAATTACCGACCGGGAGCGATAAACGTGTGAGTCGCGCTGAATTTGGGGGCTAAGGTATGTCCTAAAATTATGTCATAACGTCAAGTGCCTGCTGAGAATACGAACACCCACCTGAATTAGTTCATTGTTTAACTCTACGAACTTGATGTAACGATGACAACATTTCCAAAAAAAAAACCTAATTACATTTCTGTCTTAGAACTTGCAAATTAACAGATGATTATGGATTGAGGAGGTTTAATAAGTAAAGGGAAGGAGCCCGTCACGAGACCGGATCCAGGGTTACTCACGCTCGTTTGTTCAATTGGACAGTTAATATGAAGCTCTGATGCCAGCCGCTTCCGTTCGCGGTTCACACAGGAACCGATTCGAACATTACCAGGGGTTCACGACAAATCACAAGATACGGTAGAACAAAGGCCTCGCGGTTCGGATTACGGATAAGGAAGGCTTGTGGTACCCGTAATTCCTGCTGTTATCTCTTTTTAACCACAGGCATCAGTGCAGATCAACACGATTCAAAATCGGCGTCGGACTGCATGCATCTAGTTTAAACTGGTGGACCTCATTTTGTCGCGTATAACAGAAGTTATTTTGATTCGCAACATAGGTACAAAGCTTTGTAGACTGTAGTCTGAAAAAGTTGTAGATAAAACGAATCAAATTGAAATGAAGTGTCTCGTGACTCGTGTGGTATCTCTTTTGAGTGACACTTTCATTGGCAGTGTAAATTGATGTTTGGGAGCAGCCGCTACCGGCCACTGGCCGAGTGCTCCCGTTCGATTGGAGCAAGGATGCCACCCAACGAGCTCGTAAGGTCACTGCTTTAGTATTCATTTATATCAATAGCCAAAGACATATTGGGACCGTGGTTTATAATGTAATAACGAATTTAACGAATCCCCGTGTGGTTGCCGGATTAGAATAGTGCCACTCCAAGTCTTCCCGTGGATGTCGTAAAAGCCGACTAAGGTAATAAAGGCGTGTAGTACTGTTAGGCGATGGGCTTGCACCCTGTCACTAATACACTGGTAAACATCTTCGCTTAAGTGTGCAAAATGTGGTTACAGAATTATCAAAAAGTTTTTATAGTTATTTTAGTCTGGGTTAAAGGCGTGAGTTTATGTGTAGGTATGTGTAACGAATTCAAAATTCTGCGGCCTATATAATTTTCATTTCATTTTAATTTAATTTTAAGCTCACTCGTGTGAAAATTAAACTTGCCGCGTTCAATATTTGCTAAACGGCTAATCGATAATAACATGTTATTTTTACTTTGCGACTTTGTCGGCGTAATTTAAATGTATTATACAACAGGGACAAAAAAATATTTTTAGGTTTACAATGCTCGGAATGGCGATAAAAATCATTTGGGTGTCCCTGAGAATCCCTAACAACGTTTGTCCTAACACATCGTTTGTCCGAATTTTCATTTGCCCTAAACTGGTTTTCAGATGAGTTAGGCCACTTTTTAAGTTTTCCAATTATATCTGCTGTTCGGTTAGGCTAGGGTTGTACTATACAATACCAAAAAGTTTTAAAATTTACCCGGAAATGGCTTCGTGATTCGTGATAAGCGAAAATTCGGACAAATGATGCATTAGGACAAATGACGATTAGAGATTCCGTAGGGGAACCAAAATCTTTGCATTCGGATCCTACTAACTCTTTAGCGTAAATTAAAATAGATAGTAGTCCTTCTGAGTTTAAAACTTATGCCCTTTTTTGTACCTTGTCGTTTTAATCCCTTTGACAGGTTAGTCCAGGAGTTCAAGTATGACATTAAAGTGACAAGGAACTGAAGTGTTCAGCTACTTATGAGGCCGACCGTACATAGTGAGTTAGTACGAACCCAGTTATTACCGGTTCTACGTAACATTATTTTAGGTTAGCAAATAATTAATAGTTGTAATGAGGTCGGTATAATTAATTAGTTGTTTAGTTCTGTAGTAACTATTCCTGATAACATGAAATGTAGTTTATTAGGATGGCTTCTGTTATAGAGGTTCGTCAGAAGCTAGCGGTCCTAGTTTCAAATCCCGGGGAGGAGGTATTTATGTGATGAGCGCGAATTTTCGTTCCTGAGTTATGAATGTTTTCTATATACTTAAGTAGGTATATATTTCTTTATTTAAGTATTTATATATCATTGTATAGTACCTATAGTACAATCACGAGATTTAATTTGGTACCCACGCTAAGGTCTAAAGTGGATCTGACATTCTACAACAATAAGGTTGAATTTCCTAAAAGTTACAAATGACTTGACATCTCTAATGACATTGACGCCTTCGAGCATATTTTTCTTGAAATAGGTTTTAAATTAACGCTCGTGACCGTACAAGCTTAGAGCTTAGTTTCGGACTAGGTCAATTGGTGTATAAATATATGGGGACAATTTCCCTTATATTTATTTGAGATTTGTCAGGATCGTAGCAGGTGGAAAGAAGTGGTCTCTACCTACCCCTCTGGGAAACAGGCGCGAAAATATGGGAAACTATTAATATACCGCTGTCCATCCGTCGATCCGTCCTTACTTTAAAGAGCTGTTATTTATTGAAACGTAATAACGTAAATAATACAAACGTTAAATTTGGCATGATACAAACCTGGATGAAAAACTACAAATGCTAAAAAAAATACAAACATAAAGAAATAGAATTCATATATCGGAATGTAATAAGACCACAGAATAAGAGCTACTGCTCGGCGGTCCGGCACCCTCGGTGCGCGAGTCTGACCCGCCCTCGCTTCGCTTCGTTTTATGTGAGTTTCCTGTAACACCCACCCTAACTCTAACTGAAACCCCGCGGTCACCATGTACCAATGAGTTTTTCTAACTTAAGTGCATTGTGCAAGTGAGACCTGCACGTTCACTAAACTGAGTGTGTAAGAGGGTAATTGTAAAAAAGATCCTAAAAGGTCGAAGTGTATCCGAAAGGGCCCATCTGTAAGATAAGATAAGATAAGCGATCTAGACCCTGAATAAGGTCTTACCACCACTAAATAAAATAAAAAAATATCAGAGGTCAATCTCACACGGATCGACCTGCGGGCCTATTATGGCTGCGTCTATATCGAGTGTTAAATGTGGATACTTATTTATGTGTCAGAAAGTGACGGATGCCTTATCCAAACTTTGTCACGCGATAAACGGGTAGGGTAAACCACGCATTTGACAGGGTATTTTTTTCGATTAACTCGTGGAGAGAGTTCTCGGCAGAGTGAACAGCCAGCGATCAACTGTTAATTAATAGGTCTCTCTGTCTCTTTTATTGGTACGGGATCTATATCTTTTTTTCGTTACTTGAGCAGGAAAATAGTCGAGAGTTAGTCACTCCATTGAAACATGTGCCCATACCAGGAATCGAACTCCGGACCGCTTGATTCGTAGGCTACTAGGATAAGCAAGGTCAAATGAACAAATACATTGTTAGATGGATTGCATAAATTACATTGTTCGTGTTATCTCTGACATTCGCTTCTACTCGTAAACTGGTTAGGGAGATAACGCCAGTAAAAGTAACATGTACACGAATGGGGCACGAACCGCTTATAACCAGTAACGCACTGGTCAGAATGTGGTCTAACGCTTAACTGTCTAACGCGTGCATAAAATCAAACGCTGATAAGTGGGTCAATGCAATTGGTCATTAAATTACGCCTGTTCGAATACTTTAATTAGAATGCTGCGTAGGTTATATGCAGGGAACGGAAATTCGGATAAATATTTACGGATGTCCTAATCCCTAACAGCGTTTGTCCTAAGACATCGTTTGTCCGAATTTTCATTTGCCCTAAACTGTTTTTCAGATGAGTCAGGCAACTTTTTAAGTTTTCCAATTATATCTGCGGTTCGGTTAGGTTAGGGTTGTATTATAATAATAATAAAAAAGTTTTAAAATTTAAGCGGAAATGTGTTTAGGATAGGTAAATGAAAATTCGGATAAACGATTCATTTTTACGTATAGCTGATGGATCTCCTTAAATAAAATAAATAAACAAATAAATTAGGACACGTGACGATTAGGGATTTTAAAATATTACATACATACATACATATGGGGTAGGCAGAGCTACAGAATTTTCAACAACTATAAAAGCTTTTTGATAATTCTGTAATCACATTTTGCACACTTAGGCTAGGATGTTTACCAGTGTATTAGTGACAGGTTGCAAGCCCATCGCCTAACAGTAGGTACACGCCTTTATTACCTTAGTCGGCTTTTACGACATCCACGGGAAGACTTGGAGTGGCACTATTCTAATCCGGCAACCACACGGGGAAAATATATAATAATATTATTTTAGTAATATAAGTTCTGATCTTCCGAGATTCTACAAAACGTTTGTATTAATTATCTTACATTAAGGAGTATACTTTACGTCAATTTGCTCATCAGACATCGTTAGTTCAAGCGTAACAGGGAAAGAATTCGCTCATCCATAAGGTCATGTTCCACACATAATTGACAAGTTGAACTGGCGTGGAGAGGGTTCCGTACCGTACATATGTATTTTTTTTTATCGATTTCTTACAGGTTTTCCTGTAATCTACAAGCAATGAACTATATTCGGTATTTTTTTTAATTTTAGGCTCAATAGTTTCGGAGATCAAATTCATTTTTTTTTTTGATTGCATGTCACATTAACATAGTTATAGGTGTTACATAATGGGAGGTATGTGACGCCCTGCAAGGGCACAGCAACACAGTATAGAGAGCCGCTATACAATACAATATAATAATATCTAGTTATCAATTATTTTCTAAAACTACTTATACTAATTGGGGTCATGTTGGATTATAATTATGTGTACTTATGCAACATCAAAGAATTCTTTCAAACTGTAAAAAAAATGTTTATTAGAAATAAAAGATCCTGGTATTTTGACATCAGGGGGGGAATGGTAAATTTTCGTCTTCTTTCATAAATAAAATCAAAACCAATTATATTACAATAATTTTTTTTTTTTTTTAAACGGTAATATTTACAAATCTTTATTATTTAATTTCCTAATTTGTCCCCCGAATCCCTAAGAAAAAGACCCTTATTTAAAAAAAAGTTTTTAACTTTGCACATTCCAAACATACCAAATTTCAACTCATTCGGTCCAGTAGTTTCTGAGAAAATTGGCAGTGACAGACAGACGCGCGAGTGATCCTACAAGGGTTCCTTTTTTTTGTACGTAACCCTAAAAATGGCGTGTATAATATCGAAGCCACAAACATTTCGCATCGCTAAAATGTGGTGGTGATAAAAGTAATGTTAATCTTATTATATTTATCGTAATTCAAAGTATGGGTGATAAGTACCTACTAGTAGACGAGCACTTCCCCGTGTGGTTGCCGGATTAGAATAGTGCCACTCCGTATCTTTCCGTGGATGTCGTAAATAGCCGACAAAGGTAATAAAGGCGTGTAGTACTGTTAGGCGATGGGCTTGCAACCTGTCACTAATAGGTACACTGGTAAACATCTTCGCCTAAGTGTGCAAAATGTGGTTACAGAATTATCAAAAAGTTTTTATAGTTGTTGGAAATTGGAAATTCTGTAGCTCTGGGAATAAAGGCGTGAGTTTATGTATGTATGTGTATGTGACGAGCACTCGGACGTCTACCTTACATATCTATCAGGGTTAAAAATTATTCGGATCCTCTATTTTTGTATAACACATTAACCTTGTTTTGACGTGCTATTGTATTCATGTTATTGATCGATTTATGTCAAACTCGAGCAATGTTCGGGCAAATGACCTGGGTAGTGATTCTGTAAACAACGCCGGTCGTGCGGACTGTCGAGTGATATCCAAGCGGCGAGATTAAGTAGCCCCGTCAGCGAACAAAACACATTGTAGCGCGTGCTTTTTCAATTTAGCAGCACGATGGTCGAACATATAAGGCTGCTTAATTGAAAATGCACGCGCTACAATGTGTTTTGTTCGCACTGACGGGACTACTTAATCTCGCCGCTTGGATATCACTTGACAGTCCGCACGACCGGCGTTGTTTACAGAATCACTACCCTGTTGTATTCATGTTATTGATCGATTTATGTCAAACTCGAGCAATGTTCGGGCAAATGACCTGGGCCTCTTTTCTACTGGGTAAAAACTTTTTTTTTTTTACTTACTTGATAGTAACGGCGGCCTAGTTAAAAGCAATACGATAACAAGTCAAAGGCGATTTGGATTTACCAAGTTGAATAGAGACATATTTGTGCAAAATGTGGTGACAGAATTATAAACAAGTTAGAGTTGTAGGTAATTCTGTAGCTCTGCCTACCCCACTGTGGGGTTGCAGGTGTGAAGGTATGTAAATACGTGTATTTATGTAATAGAGGCTCTGGTAGAGGTAGGTATTTAAAGAATGGCTATAATACTTAAGTAGTACTTACTACTTAAGTAGGGTACCTACTTACCAAAAAAATTGTAATAAAGGTTATGTTGAGAGAACATATTAAAACCATAGAATGTAAGTAAGTAGTTAGTTATAATATTAATAGATTTTGTTGAAACATAAACAAAAAACCGCAATAAATACTGGTAGTTAAGCTAAGTAATAGGTACTGTAATAATTTTTCAAGTACAAAATGTTCCGAATAATGTAATGTTTTTTCCATTTTTTATTATCGCATATCGCGCATTAAGAGTTTGAAACGATATTAATCACTTTAATCAGTAACTTGTCCTAATTTTGTTGTTGGTATGAGAGACACTTTATTCGATTTGCCAAATTACTGCTGCAAAGAAAGCAGCTTGAAATTTCGCACACTCCCACATACCTTCGATAGCTCAGTTGGTAGAGCGGTGGACTGTAGAGGCAATATCTAAAGTTATCCATAGGTCGCTGGTTCAAATCCGGCTCGAAGGAGAGGGAAATTTATTTTTGTTTTATTTTATATAGTTTACTTTTGCAAACAAAACTGTTTGTTTTTTTAAATAGTTGGAACACATTTTCTATAGCGCTTGTAAGGAATGTCGGCGTGTAGAACAACGTGACCGGATCACGTAACGGTCGCCCCACAGGACTTTAATAAGGAACAACCGACTTCAACACCTCTTACGTAGGTACGAGAATAAAAATTATTACTTATTGTAAATTTTGACAACAATTTAACAGGAAGCGTTAAATTACAAGTATCGATAATTTTGAAACTTATATTGGATTAAGATTTAAGTATGTAAATAATTGGTAAAATCCGGAGTTTTGCAAAAAAAACTTTCCCAGTAATATGAAAGTTAAAACAATGGACAAAAAGAAAGATATCTGTTTCCGCCCGGGATCGAACCGGGGGCCTTGTGCGTGTGAAGCACACGTGATAACCGCTACACTACGGAAACTTGAGAGAAGTCGTCGAAATATCGTGTTAGTTGTTTCAAAATCCATTTACCTTTTTGTCTTTCTATAAGAAACGGGTTTTTTTTAAATGTCATTATCTGAATTAAGCACTCGCGTTACTAAATAACAGATACGTTATGCGACGAAATTTAAAAAGATAACTTACCTTTATAGATGCACCGCCAAAATCAACAGTTAAAAATGTCAACACAAGGAAGCTAGAGCAATCGAATTAAGAACACGAGCCGCGGGCGCCCTCTACGACGGCGCTAGGAAAGCGGTTGTCTATGGGAGGCGATCATTTCTTTTATACAAGCACAAATTGCATGGCGCGGTGGCCACCCGCTGAATTATGTTCATTACAATCGTATTATGGGCGTGTTTTATGTTCCGCAAACTTCTAATAGAGAACGCGCCCTGTCTGACACTTTTCTACCCTGGATCACAAAACCTAACCAACCCTCGAACGTTCGATATGTACTGCGTACATTGAAGAGTTCGTTTAGGATCTTGAACAACGCTACTATGACCAAACAGCAATGTATTTAATGTTATTATTTGACATAGTGAGTTTGTGTGTATTGGTAGCGTTACAAGGAGACGTTCTGCGTCAACCGACTGATTATTCCATGGTGGTCAAAGAAATGTGTAGCAAAATTACTTTTCATCTTGTTTACTCAATCTGGTGAATGACGGGGGAAATTGCTCGAATATTATACCAGTATAGGTACAGTCGAGTTCATAAATATGTATACACTTTAGTACATTGTCTCTTTAATAGCTCTAATAATTCGTATATGGCAGTTTGAACATGACATTAAATAGACAAGGTACTAAAGCGTATACATATTTATGAACTCGACTGTACCTACGTCAACTCAAATATAGATGATGCGGAATGATTTGAAAAAAAAATTTTTTTTGTTATGATCTCGCGATTGTTATTTTATATGATCATTCAAAGTTCAACTCAAATCGTTAACATTCAAAATAGTAGTTGACTCATGCGACGATTGCGTTTAAAGTTTTTGACGCATACAAAAAAACCTTGTAAGTAAATAATTATTGTGTAGGAAAAGTCATGGAAAAGTAAGATTAAACACGCAAGATAGATGGCGCCACCATCTTCGTGAAAACTAGTCGTGGATATTTGTCTCATATTGAAGAGCGCGAGTTTATCATATTTTTCCCTAAATCTAACAAGTATTGAACCTAAACTCTTTTTACAAACTTAGTAAGTACCTATAAATCTATACTAATATTATAAAGCTGAAGAGTTTGTTTGTTTGTTTGCTTGAACGCGCTAATCTCAGGAACTACTGGTCCGATTTGAAAAAAACTTTCAGTGTTAGATAGCCCATTTATCAAGGAAGTCTATAGGCTATATATCATACTCACATAAACCGAAGCGAAGCGAGGGCGGGTCGCTAGTAAATAAATAAATATCATTATGGGTACAGTCAAAAACATAAATATTTACACGTTCGCAAGACGTCAAAAATATCTACACGCTTCTTCTATCTATGGTACTGTCAATAAGGTCTATTTACGGGTGTATATTTGACACAATACTTGTATAGGTATTTATTTATGCTTTTGTCTGTAAAAATCTCACACAAATTGACCTACATATGATAATATGTACGGTATTGGAGATCTTATTACTATTCTTTTACTCGCAACAATTAAAATTAAGCTCGCTAAATTAGCGATAATCAATATAACTTAAAAGTTGATTTTGTATCTGTTTGTTGTAACATGATTGTATATTATACTAGATGTCCGCGCCCGGCGTCGCCCGGGTGTTTTTTTTTTCATACCAACCTTATGTAAATATGGTTTACTTACCTCCTATTCTCAGACCTTACTGAATATACACACAAAATTTCATAAGAATCGGTCAAGCCGTTTCAGAGGAGTTTTATTACAAACACTGACACGAGAATTGTATACAGGGTGTTTGGCAGTCGGGTGTAGGGGTTTTAAGGGATGATAGTAAGGGTCATTCTGAACATTTTTGACCACATTTACTATTATGCTAAGTTTCACGGTTTCCGAGATATTGATCATTTTAATAGGATTTTTTGTCATTTTTCCTTATGTCCGTGATACGAAAAACCCCTTAATTCAAGTATTAATTTAAAAAAAAACAGTGTTTTCTTGCATGACTTGAATCACTATGAAATAAGGAAGTTTTAAAGCTACATGGCATTTTTTTTTCTTTACAACTTTTTGAGTAAACGCGTAAGAGTTACTTTCTCCATACTAAGAGAACCCCGCGTTTGTTTTTCACCAAGTATGGAAAAACCAATTTTGTGAGGTGATTTCGATTGCGAGTGCGTTAGGCAATAGCGACGGTCTCATATCAGTAATGGTGGCTGAGTTAAAAACATTACCATAACACACAGACCACTTACCCTATAGACTCCGCTTCGGAACAGTTTGTCTAGTATCTCATTAAGCCAAAATGGCGGGGCGCGGGGGGCGGAAAGTGCACCGTGATTGGCTAGTTCAAAGTCAACGAATAATCAAGTGTGCGCGTCGTGGTGCGCGCCAATAGAACCATGGCAACCAATTAGTGTTCTGTGAGCATAAGCATGGCTTACGGGGGCGCCTTTGTATGCGGAGTCTATAGGGTAAGTGGTCTGTGCCATAACATGTCAAAACCAATGTTATATCGGGTAGATGGAGCTCGTGTTTCGTTTTAAGACCGCCGCCGAGCGTACGCCGTATGTACAGTGGCGCCCTCGTTGCTATTATTGTGTTTTCTAATAAACCAAAGTATTTTCTTGAAATTGGACGAAATGTTTTTGTACTACAAATGAAAACACAACTTAGGGTATATCACATAGTTTAATAACAATCTTCAGTACCCGAAACCGACGTGCGTGCATGACTCGATGTATGAATGTGGAAGAAGCGAAATAAATTTGTCAAGATCGTAGCAAATGGAAAGAAGTGGTCTCTACGTACCCCTCTGGGAAACAGGCGTGATTTAATGTATGTATGTAATAACAATTCACCTTCGAGTTATCCACTTAACGGAAAAAAGTGGCCACCTTTTTCCGTTAAGCTGACTACTCAAAGGGTAATTGTTATTAATGCTTGTTACGTATACCATAAATTGCGTTTTTACTTGCACTACAAAAACTTATCGTCTTATTTGAAGGGAATTCTTTAGTTAATTAGAAAACACAATAATAGTAATGGGGGCGCCACTGGACGCTCGGCGTTTGCACGGCGCCGGCGCAGTCTTAGTTCAATGTTGACATAATAATGTCATCCTCATCATGATCATTCTCCTGCCCGTATCCCAACTGAATTGGGGTCGGCGCAACATGTTTTTTCATTATTTTACATTTTTCCTTACAACTCCACGTGCATTTTCATGGAATTAAAACACTGGACATTTATTTAAAACAAAAAACATTGTCATTGTTGCTTCTGATGGCGCCACCGTACAACGCATAGCCACTTAGTACTAGGTTTACTGTTAGTTCCGCATTTGTCCACCTGCACACATAATACTGTACGTGCACTTTACAGGCAATTTTCAATTTCTACTGGAATGGCGGCCATTCTCGGTTCGTTTATAAGCTATTTATAGATAAATAGATTTATCTGATCAGGTAGTGTTATTGCATTCCGAGTGTCATTGTTGTTGTATCACTCATGTCATGAGAGTCATGAGGATTGTAAGGCTGAAAATTCCCATACAAAATGCGATAACGTTTTGCCTCTCCTTAAACCATGACCGAGTTTTATGGTTTTTGAATATGTTGTAGATATCATGAATAAGTACAGTCAAGGGCAAAAATATGTATACACTTTAGTACCTTGTCACTTTAACCACAGTGACAGTTCATATATGGCAGTTCAAATATGACGAAAATAGACAAGGTACTAAAGTGTATACATATTTTTGCCCTTGACTGTACAAACAGCATCACTGTTAACTGACCAATATTGAGCCTTATTGTAAGGTGACAAGATTCACAAATGGTCAGTTAACTGTGTCGCTGATGGTACAGTCGCGGAATGAATAGTTTGACCACCTTAAGATCTGTTTTTGCTTGCTCAGTATAAGTTATCGGTATCAGCTTATCGACCGAGTATGACACATTCCGTCATAAATAATGAATGTCATTTCACTACATGGCCCACAGATACATGGTTACCATGGTCACGTATAAACAACAGCCACTATTGGTTCAAACTGAACACAAGTCTTTATTGGTCGTTACAAAAGTGTTGCTATGGTCACGTATAAACAACAGCCACAATTGGTTAACTGAACTTAGTCTTTATTGGTCGTTACAAAAGGGTTGCTATGGTCACGTACAAACAACAGCCACTATTGGTTCAATATTATTTCTCTCGTCTGTTACACAGTTTAAAAAGGTAACATGTGCATGCAACGTGTAAATTAATTTATTTGAAAACTGGTCAACCTTTTCGTTCCGCGACTGTACATACCTATAGTATAATTACTTGCCAAAAAAGGTTTACCACCCCATTTACGGAATATATGCCGGACTTACCTTTGAATAAGAAAAATTGAGATTATTTGGAATCTAAACCTTATATTAACTAGTTTAAAGTTACACTTATCATTGTCTTGCTTCATTCTTTTACGGATTCTAATACGAATATATAAGCACCCATAGTATGGCTGATATCATTACTAGCTACAGGGGGAGTCCGTCTACTCGCCGAATTTTAAAACATACCATTGTTTTTGCTTAATTTGTGATTAAAATGATCTGACATTATAGCTTAAGACTACGCCGAGCGTACGCCGGATGTACATTACTTTTATTGTGTTTTCTAATTAACTAAAGAATTTCCTTGGAACCAAACAAAATGTGTTTGTAGCGCAAGTATAAACACAACTTATAGGGTAAATCACATAGTTTAATAACAATTTACCTTCGAGTTATTAACTTAACGAAAAAAAGTGGCCACCTTTTCCCGTTAAGCTGACTACTCAAAGGGTAATTGTTATTAAAGTTTGTTACGTATCCCATAAATTGTGTTTATACTTGCGCTACAAACACATTTTGTTTGGTTCCAAGGAAATTCTTTAGTTAATTAGAAAACCCAATAATAGTAAAGAGGGCGCCACTGGACGCTCGGCGCAGTCTTAACTATTATTTATGAAATTCTTTATCGTATGCGATTATAAGCGGTAACGACGGTGTATAATTAACGATGCTAGATCACTCCGAAGGAAAAACCTTACCTTTAAAAAAAAAGGTGGATTTTTTCATGGCCGAATTTAATTACAAATTAAGTACAGTATTTATTCAACTGTGACGTCATAGTTGAGCATCAAATTTGTATGGTGAGTTTTCAACGCTTGGTAGGAACGTTGGACTTTGACTCTTATTTCTGACTTTTGCTGTGGTCTGATTGCAGTTGGTCCCATACAAACATAATCCTTACAAAAAACCGGATCGATTGACATCGTAAAAAAAGATATTCAGCCTATTATCTCGTTCCTTCTCAAACTGTATGAATTATCTCAATGCGGCCATACATTCCTTAATACAAAAAATCCGGGCTCTGGTAATTTGAATGCACGTTGCATGTTCTATAGGTCATAGAACCCACTTACCATCAGTTGGTCAATGCGCTCGTTGGCCTTCTCCTTACCATAAAAAATAAAACAAAAAACGCCTATAAACCCTAGCAACCTGCACTGTAATCCCGTGACTGCTGACTTATTACATGTTCTCCTATCCAGCCAAAATGTCGGTCGAAGGCGTCATGGTGTCCTACAACTACTCCGAGGACGGGGAGCACGCCAACATCATCACAGTTTCCGCATCAGGCATGAAGTTCTCGCAGCGCTGGGTCCTCACCCACGGCTCAATCCTCTCCCCCCTCAAACAGGTAATCCTAAATCTTGGAATTCCCATCTGTTACACCGGCATGCGCGCGAGTTCATGTCCATCCTTAGGGGCGTGATTCTCTTAAAATCGCGGTACGAACACCGTGTGGTTGCCGGCATAGAATAGTACCAATCCATGTCTTCCCGTGGAAGTCGTAAGAGGCGACTAAGGGAATAGAGGCTTGTAGCATTGTTTGGCGATTGGCTTGCAACCTATCACTAATACGCTGGTAATTACTTATCGTAGCCTGTTTGTGCAAAATGTGGTTACAGAATTCAAAAAGTTTTTAGACTTGTTGGTAATTTTGTAACTCTGCCTACCCCACTCTGGGAATTAAGGCGTGACGGTATGATGATGATGAACGAACGAGTGAATGTCACAGTGACGAGTTTAAGTAGTCCCGTCAGAGCGACCAAAACACATTTTAGCACGTGTATTCTCAATAAAGCAGCCTTATACGTTCGAGCTCATCGACAGGAGCCACGCTGCTAAATTGAAAATGCACGCGCTAAAATGTGTTTTGTTCGCTCTGATGGGACTACTTAAACTCGCCGCTGCGACATTCACTAGTTTGTTCGTCTGACCGCGTTTTTATAATATTAAGACTGCGCCGAGCGTACGCCGGATGTGGTGTACTGCCGTTTCGCCGAATTATGTTTCGTCAAATGATTCATTTCGTCAAATGTTTCATTTGGGCAAATGCTTTTTTTTCTAAAACTGTAAATAGTTCAGGATTTATTTCAGGACCATCGTGTAGAACCCTATAGGTTAGGTTAGGTTAGTTTTTAAAAAATCCTGAAATATTTACAGTTTTAGAAAAAAAAGCATTTGCCCAAATGAAACATTTGACGAAATGAATCATTTGACGAAACATAATTCGGCGAAACGGCAGAGAACCGCCGGATGTACAGTGGCGCCCTCATTATTATTATTGTGTTTTCTAATAAACTAAAGGTTTTTATTTAAATTGGTCGGTAGGTTTTTGTACTACAAATGAAGACGCAACTTACTTATAGGGTATATCACATAGTTTAATAACAATTCACCTTCGAGTTATCAACTTAACGGAAAAAAGTGGCCACCTTTTCCCGTTAAGCTGACTACTCAAAGGGTAATTAGTATTAAAGTTTGTTACGTATCCCATAAATTGTGTTTTTACTTGTGCTACAAAAAGGTATCGTCTGATTGCAAGGAAATTATTTAATTAATTAGAAAACACAATAATATCCATGAGGGCGCTGGAAGCTCGACGTTTGCTCGGTGCAGTCTTAACTGAAACAACTAACCTTTAATAAACCACAGGCCCACGCCATCAAAAACGCGAGAGGCAACCCTATCCTGAAAGAAGAGTTCTACAACAATCTGCCTGAGATCTACGTCACGTGCGAGAAAGAGGCGAAGGAGGGGAACGTGTACGATGACGTGGAGAAGCTGAGTCGGGAGCGGGAGGACGGGCTGGAGCACAGCAGCTACCAGATCAGGGTGCTGACCGGGAGGTGAGGACAGCGAGATAGGCAAAAACGCAGTAACTAAGATAAACCTTCTGTAGTAATATCAACTTTATTACTAACAACATAGAATTGAATCTGCTTTGGTGATTGAATTGAAGATACTGCTTATTGGCTTAGGAGTATAGATTTAATTATTTGAAGACGCAGTTTGTGTTTTAAATTTAGAACCCCAAAATGAAATTTAAAGATCATTTATGTCAATTCTTAAAACATTCGAATTCGTACATAGGAATACGAAGCGATAATATGTTTTTTTTTTGAGCTTCAGTTTAAACTAGGCTCGTGTTAAGGGGTAAGGGGTCTATGCCGGCGGCTAGTTTTGTAGGCAAGAGGTGTTATTCTCTTAAAAACGGCGTTCGGTCGAACAAGTGAATGAGTGAGCTTATATATAAGCCGGCGAGTTTAAGTAGTCCCGTCAGAGCGTACAAAACACATTTTAGCGCGTGCATTCCCAATTAGGCAGCCTTATAAGTTCGATCGATCGACAACAGCCCTGCTGCCAAATCACATATTCATGAACGCAGTTTTGTCCCTGGTCTGATATATTCATGTATCAATTGTGATCAGAAGTTACCTACTATTGGACGGACGACGATAAAAAGGCACTTTTGTGTTTACGAAACATATTCCATAGAATAGTACGTAAAAATATGACGCCAATCGGCGTCATCGGCAATGAATGCGTTAAGCCGTTTATGATTTACAATTTTAGTAATCGCTATTTCGTTTACAGCCTGTTTCACAATTAACAAGTAACTTGTAAATAGACAAGAAGAGAGCTAACTTTAAATGGCAGATAAATTTACTCGTCAACTGTGAAACAGGCCCTTTAGTATTTGAAAATCATTGAAACAGGATCGTCCACGTGTGGCAGTGCCCAGTTCTGAACCGGTGCGTGGACGACATCCTGTACAGCTGGACCATCGGCCACCGCGACGGGGACATCGAGCGGCAGACGCAGCTGGGAAAGGCACTACTGTCCGTGTTCGTGATCGTCGATTTGGAGAGCGATGACAGAGGTCAGTCTGTTACAGCCTGTATCAGATCGAGAGGTGTTGCAGACATCGAGCGGAAGACGCAGCTCGGCAAGGCACTACTGTCCGTGTTCGTGCTCGTTGACTTGGAGAGCGATGACAGAGGTCAGTCTGTTACAGCCTGTATCAGATCGAGAGGTGTTGCAGACATCGAGCGGCAGACGCAGCTCGGCAAGGCACTACTGTCCGTGTTCGTGCTCGTCGACTTGGAGAGCGATGACAGAGGTCAGTCTTTTACAGCCTGCATAAGGATAAATCGAGAGGTGTAGCAGACGCCGAGCGGCAGACACTATTCGGGGAACAAATTACGTTCTGCTGTATTAGTGCTCGTCGACTTGTAGAGCGACGACGGAGGTCAGTCTATTACAGTCTGTATCAGGATAGATCGAGAGGTGTTGCAGACATCGAGCGGCAGATACAACTCGAGGAGGAACTACATTCTGTGTGTGTCCCCGTAGTATTGGGGACTAACAGCAGAAGTCAGTCTGTTACAGCCTGTAATTTGTATTTAACGTGACGTTAAAAATGTTAAGCGTGCTTCAAGATACTTTTATAAAAACATCTTCAATACATCGACGGATAGGAGGATACACACCACAGGTTAGGATAAATCCGTCACAGTAATCTTCAAAATATACCTAATACATTTAAAGGTTGAAATTCGCGCTTCCAAGTGAGTGTAAACTTTTGTATTCGACACATAATCCAAAGTGACGAGAGAAATATATATAGATTTCGAATTGTGTTGTTGAGGTAATCATAAAAAAAGCGTTTTAAACCGACATCATTTATTCTTCGAATTAGAGTTATATTTGGCAGGTTGGTGGGATCTGTCATTCTGAAAGATGAAAAACTGCCAATAACTTGTTTCTTCATGTCCGTTATGTAACTACACTAGGTAACATGTTTTGGGGACATCATCCGCGATTATGGTCCCCACCAACGTACTAAATTTGTCTTAATCGTTAATAAAGTGGTACATTAATTAAATCTCCGTTCAGTGTTTCGGAGTGACCCACCAGCTCTATACTTACCAGAAATAAATTTACTTCAAGCATTATCAAATAATGTCCAATCAAAGAAAAATATTAAACCTTATTTTGAAAGTAATTTCTCTAACTTGAACGGATCGCAAGTCTCCTTCTCAGCTGAAACAAAATACATTTATATTAGTTATATAAACGTTTATTAATGAAAAACAACATAAAATAATACAACCACCATAACACAATAACTGAAAAAGAAAACTAAAACTAAATAAAACTAACTCTAAACATATAAATTAATTATATTACTATCACACATACACACATACATTAAATCACGCCTGTTTCCCAGAGGGGTAGGCAGAGACCATTTCTTTCCACTTGCTACGATCTTGACAAATTTCTATCGCTTCTTCCACATTCATACATCGAGTCATGCACGCACGTCGGTTTCGGGTACTTAAGATTCGGCCCTTTTCCAGTATTTCTCCGATTTGACATTTCTTTGATTTGATATTACTATCAATTGATTGTATAGCATTTTTGTTATAATATATTTATATTATATTTGGCTACAGTTCCTTTCGCTAACTGTAATTACGCAAGGCAAACCACCTAGAAAACGGCTAATTAAAGTCTACATCTGCAGCATCGCGTGGTACGTCAGCGAGACTTGGACACTCACACAGAGAGATAAGAAAAGATTGAAAACGTTTAATTTTTTTTTTGAACATTTTGGAGGTCAAAGTTGCGGGGAAAACAGGAAGATAGACCTAGACCTAGGCTAGGCTTACTTATTTCAGCCATAAATAATACAGAAGGCCAATGGCATGTCGTTTCGTATCAGGTGAAAAAGCTGGCAGAGAACAAAGAAAAGTGGCAATTACTCCACCGACAAGAGTTCTTAAGTTAAATGATGATGAACCCACCTAGCTTCGGGTCGAGTGCGATGGTGAAGTCCATATTGTGTTTCCATACAGTGCCACGGTGCCCGACGAACCGTGGGTTCAGGGTGTAGTCATTGTCGATGGCGTCCTTCTTGATCATTCCAATCGCGCCCAAAGCGAGGCCGCCGAGCAGGACCACGTGCTTCGAACCCACGTAAGCAGCCGCTATGGGCCCGCAGGCGAAGCCTCCTGCAATTTTTTTTTTTTTTTTTTTATGGCATCGAGTAGACAAACGAGCACACAGGTGAGGCCTGATGGTAAGTGGAAACTGTGACCCATAGACATTCGCAATCACAAGACTGCAATGCAATCCTAAGACTGCAAATGCGTTGCCAACCCTGAGGCTAAGATGGAATGCCTCTATGCTAGTCATTTCACCGGCTGTCTTATCCCCAAACCGGAACACAACAATGCGAACACTGCTGTTTGGCGGTAGGTTAATGGATAAGATGGTGGTAGCGATCCGGACGGACCCTGCACAAGGTCCTACTACCCGCAATAATAAAAATATAGTATTGTAGGCATAACTGGCAAATTCATTGGTCCAGCTGAAAATCAGCGCTGTGGCTGTAAGTTGCAGCATCTTGCTGAGCTGGTCGCCTTTTCAGTGCTTGCATGTTCTTTTTGTTGTTATGCTAAGATCGCCGTCAATTGAACTTGCAATAGTTGTAAACGAAACCAAACGAATCAATCCACCATGATAACTCGATAATCAGGTGCTTTCAAAGATCAAGTGAGGTCTCTGCAATGATTTATACACTAGATTATTATTTTCATATCAAGTATCGTATGAAATAACTGTTCATTATACGTTATTTTTAATAAAATCACGCTTGGTGAATATTTGAGGTTATGTGTCAAACAGTACCTATTACATCATTCACAAATTCTGTTGACGGCGACCTTATCTTTAAGTATTTTACTGAGTTTTTTGTCTTGCACTTAGTAAACGTTTTTCTTTCTATCTTTCTTTCATTTCCAAATTAGTTCTGTTAAAGCGGGGCTTTGACATCTTTCATTTGCCACACTATTTACTTACCAAGGAAGTAGTTAAGAACGTCGTCTTTCTGCCTTGCGAGTAGGGCTCCGTTAGCGACCAGCGCGAATGTGGCGCCCATCAGTCCCAGGGGTATGGTGTGCCTCGCGTACCTGTACCACAGATAACGATCAAGTTTATTTTAGAGATGGGGAAAAACGTTGCATTTCAATCGCCATGACTGTGGCTCCCGTTGTAAAAAAAACCACATGGCGATCATATTACGTAACTTTAGTCGCAGGGTGAATCATCTTTTTAAGTACTCCTTTTCTTTTGCGGTATTAAAACTTTCCTGGTGACTTATGGTTGATAATGATGTATGAATATTAAAATCAGACCATCAAATTTATGGACCCCACACGTTAAACACCTCAAATATTTTTTGATCATCGAAAAAACCGGGTAACTCAGGGGAAAATGCACTTTTTTCATACAAAACCTAGGGACAACATCGTCCTCTGCGTTGCCAACTACATTATTATTCAAAACTGTATTATTTTAAATTAAACAAGTTCAAATGTTAGCCTACTTGTCTAATTAAATTAACATGTAGGCCATGTCGTAAGAAAATATGTAGTTTTTCTAAAAACGTGTAAATTGTGAAACTGATAAAAAATAGGGAGTACCTTAAAAGTTGATTCAACCACCTGTCTCTCGCAAATTATGTTCCAGACATAATATTTCGATTTTTTGACGTAGAAATAGACATGACCGATCCGAAATAGCCTAACAGATACATAGATACCGATACGGACGGGACGGGGACATTGTCAAACGTTCCCTGGGCACAGCCAATATTCCGACAACCCTGGAGCCCAGGTCTTTCTGCCACGGATAGCAAAAACCTGGCGACTGCACTTTGGTGCCATGGTGTTTGGGCCGTCCCTTGGCTTGGGTCTTAACATACGTGGACACTTAGCTCCGTCTCACGTCGAGGCATTCACTCGTAAGCCTGTGTTAGCGGCTTACCGTGCCCAGGCCATCAATCGCCGCAAATATGCTTTCCTAAATTAAACTGCTTTTTTACGGCACTTGCAATGGAAGCATGGGATTTATTACAGGCAACAAACAGGAAAGTGATGAGTATGATTGTGGATGGTTATATGGATGGAGGAAGGCAGAAAAAGGTTTGGATGCATTGTGTGCAGCATGACGTGTGTATGTAAGGTGTGAGTGTAGAGTTAACAGTGGATAGAGGAGAGAGGAAGAAGAAAACATGTTGTGCTGACTCCACCTAGTGTGGGACGAGACCAGGTGACAAATTGATTTTAAGGAATATACCTACATAAGGTCTGAAAATGATTAAAATCATTCGACAGGACAGCCTTACCTTACTAACATAGGGCCCAGCCCTGAGGCATGAGAGTGCAACAAGATGTCGAAGGTCGACGCCACCAGGCCGGCCATGACGCCATAACGGGTTGTCACCATGACCTGGAGTTTAAAAATCATTATAATTCGTCATATCAACTGGAATACCAGATGCAAAAAGACCATTGGACATAGACCTTAGGCTTCTCCTAAGGATAGTCACATGACACTATACAAGGGCGGATCCAGAATTCGGTCCAGGGAAAGTTGTACGGATACATGTCATTTTTTTTTTCATTACAACTTTTTGAGTAAACACACAAAGTTTGTTTTTCCATACTTGGTGAAAATCAAACGCGGGGTTACCTTAGTATGGAAAAAGTAACTCTGTACGATTACTCAATAAGTTTTAATGAAAAAAAAATGGCATTTAGTTTTAAAAACTTCCTTATTTCACAGTGATTCTAATCATGCAAGAAAACACTGAAAAAAAAAAGTATAAATACATGAATTTAGGGGTTTTTCGTATCACGGACATAAGGAAAAGTGACAAAAAAACCGATTAAAATGATCAATATCTTCGAAACTAATAACAATTGCTGAACATACATAGGGGTTAAATCGATAGCTTATGAGCTGCTCTATCAGCCCTAGGCGGGTTGACGTTGGTTTCTGGACCACCCAGTATACTCGCTGATCCCACAGTCAAACTATGAAAACAGTTTTGATTGAAAGATGTCCGGTTTTTACTTTTGATTTATTCTGCGTAAGTACTGATTTAATCTCCTGACTTGACACTGGCGAAATCACTGCGGAATATTGCAGTGGGCCGCCATTAATAAAAAAAGAAGAAAATAGTTTTGCGGCACGTTGTTGTACAACTGTTTGTTAATTTGTTATAATCCAAACTAATATTATAAATGCGAAAGTGTGTCTGTCTGTCTGTTACCTCTTTACGCTTAAACCGCTGAACCGATTTATATGAAATTTGATATAGAGATAGTTTGAGTCCCGGAGAAGGACATAAAATAGTTTTGATCCCGAAACTCATCCCCTAAAGAGGTGAAATAGAGGGTGCACATTTGACGACGCGCTGGCCTAGTTGGTAGTGACCCTGCCTACGAAGCTAGCGGTCCTGGGTTCAAATCCCGGTAAGGGCAGATATTAGTGTGATGGGCGCGAATATTTGTTCCTGACTCATGGATGTTTTCTATATACACCGTGTTTTTTTTGATTTACGATAACTTTAAGGGAACGTTATTTAGGTCAAATAAAGTTAATTTCCCAAAGACAGACAAATGATAACTCTTACGGTTTAAAGATATTTAATTTTTAAATTTAATCAGTTAATCACGTTGAACTAGTATAAAGGGCTCTTAATTGATAACAACCATTTTCTTTTAATTCTTATGAGTAAAGAGTTTCCAATTGTTAGGTTAGTATACGCGTCCATGGAATTAGTATACTAACGTACATCTGGAAGGTGCACTACACCGATAACGCGAGCCGAAAGAATTGTACTAAAGCTTACTGCGTCCCTTTCTAAAGGTGACCATATTTGAATTGCAATTTACGGACAAATTAATTTTACAAGCCGCCGGTAGTAAACGAAACAATATTTACTTATTCAACTGATTGTTTCCAAAATCGATATCTGTGGATCTGTGGATCTGTGTGGTCACTGACAACTAATCCGTTGACAAATTGAGGAAAAGTAGCCGCCATCTTGAACTTTTTAGTTATTCAACTGATTGTCTCCAAAATCGATATGGGTAAAAATCAAAATAAATGTCCAGTTAAAGAGAGTTTGGTCACCGTAACGAAACTGTTGGTTAACGTCAAACATACGTCATTTTGTAATGACATTGTAAGTTAGACATCATTTAAGTGACATTTAAATAGCGTCTTTATGTACATTTATTTTGATTTTTACCCAGATATGGGTAAAAATCAAAATAAATGTGATCATCTGTGTGATCTCCGTCAACGAATCCGAAGACAGACTGAGAAAAAGTAGCTGCCGTCTTGAACTTCTTAATAAGAGCAGGTAGAACAAAATACAAGCATTGAAAGCTTTCAAACAAAATGTAGTATTAAGTTGTCGTTCAAGTGTCAATTTCGAATAATAGGAGACCACACAGAATACACGATCCCCAGATCCACATACAGGTACATTTCTTTCGGCTCGCGTTATCGGTGGAATGCACCTTCCAGATGTACGTTATTACTTACTAATTCCATGGTCATGCCAACATTGACGTATTTTACACTCACTATTAGTTAACTCTAAAGGTCCTTTTAGAATGATCAAAGATAAAACATTCAATTACTTTGTTCTAAACAGAAAAATATTTTTTTTTTCCAATATTTCAAAATCAAATCTACCAATTAGTTTCTATGGATATACCTAGTAATATGCCGAAGTTATCGTAAATCAAAAAAAACACGGTGTATAAGTATTTATATCGTTGTCTAGTACCCATAATACAAGCCTTGAGCTTAGTTTGGGACTAGGTCAATTGGTGTGATATTTATTTATTTATTATTTACTAGCGACCCGCCCTCGCTTCGCTTCGGTTTATTTGAGTTTTCTATAACACACGTACATAAAACAAAATTTATTATACATAAAAACCTTCCTCTTGAATCACTCTATCTACTAAAAAAAACCGCATCAAGATCCGTTGCGTAGTTTTAAAGATCTAAGCATACATAGGGACAGACAGCGGGAAGCGACTTTGTTTTATACTATGTAGTGATTATATGGAGCTACAATATAAACGAGTTCTACGCGGACGGAGTCGCGGGCAGAAGCTAGTAAATATATAACAGTAATAAACAGACAGGTCAATATCGGCCGTCGAACTGGTAGGCTGAGTGACCCTTAACCCTTTGAACGCCTTTAACTTCATACAAACGTCGTCCTCACAATGACAGCTGAAAACCACAGCTAATGTCAACCTTACGTCACAAATACTCGGGTCTATTTTGCACTGTATCTGTGACCACTCAATGGCGTCGTAGGCACGACAGAACACGACCATTTTAGTAGTTCTTGGCGTTCAAAGGGTTAACAGTCTCTGAATAACATTTGAACCCTTAGCCGTGTCGTTACGTCCACCGCCGCTAAGTTATTTGTTAGATTACAATGACATTAAAGTTTAATTATGAACAATGAAGAACTTCAATCGAAGTAGGTAACACATTGTTACATTGGGGAAATGTTTCTGTTGATTCTAAGTTTACAGGAACGTATGTTGATAACAGTTCAAAAGGTATTCAAACTTTGTAGCAATACCGCAAACGTATTTACCCGGTAGTTTATCACTTCAAGTGTTACTTGCGATACGTGCTAAGTTCTGCTGTGAACGAACCTTCTCCGGAATATTACACCCGTCGGGAGTGTCGTAGTATTTGTAGTATGGCCGGTTCGGGTCGTCATCGGGGCAGGTGCACAAGGGCGGTTCGGGTGGAATACGGGTTGCTGCCATTTTTTATTGATATTAAATAAAATAATTCTGCTTTCAATTTATGGCGAGGTGAAGCATTTCCGACACTCGTGACACTGACATTGTCTTGCTATGACAACTGTTGAGTTGGTTTTGGGTTTTGATTTTGTTAAATGTAAAAAGTTTAGTTATCGCGGTCGCCAGGGGCACGTTTTATAAAGTTACAAGGTACAATTTTACAGGTCTAAACAGGCAACACTGCTCAAACGGCTGGTCGTCATTGGTCGAGGTTTTGTCAAATAGAAACTTGTAACCTGTAAATCGTAATTTGTAGCTTTATGAAACCGGCCACAGGTACAGATCGCTCATTGAATACAAAACGTACACATTCCAAAATAATTTGCTCTTCCATTAAAAATCGTATTCCAACAGCTTCTAATTTTAAAATGCAACACTGACTCATTTTGGATTGTGTCCGTTTTGTATTCAATGAACGAGATGTAGTGAATAATCCTTTCCCATCGTTTTTGGTCGGATTAGTTCGTATTTATCCAGCTTTCTCAATTAGCTCCAGTACCCATCAATAAGCCAACTGAGAAATCAAGATAAACACGAAGTTATCCGACCAAAAATTATGGAAAAGGATTATTCACTACATCTGTATCAGGGCCTTGTCACAGATCCTGTGCTCAAAATATGGGATATATTTTTCAAGAGCAAGCCAAGCCAAAACAAGCACTGCAGCTTTTAATAGAGATTCTAAGGGTCTGTTGTTTCAGGTTTCGGGAACCTCAGGCCGTTGTCGGAGCTGCTGGACCTGGTGCGCCCCCCCCCGGACCGGGGCTCCGCCGTGGAGGTCCACTCCACACCCTTCGGATGCGAGGTAGGTGTTCACTATAATATCTCGCACGTTACCTCCAACAGTGACACTCAATTCGTTCATTGAATACAAAACGGACACATTCCAAAAAGAGTCAGTGTTGCATTTTAAAATTTAGATTCTATTCGTATAAGGTGTTTAATGCAAGAGCATTTTTTTTTTTAAATTATATTATTAGGCACGGTACAAAAGTAAATATAAAACCATATTCCCGCAAAACTGTTTTTGCATTCAATGAGCGAATTACGAACAAATATTTGAATAGTGTCATTATTGCATTTAAAAATAGGTGCTAAGTTGCATACTAGGAAAATATTTAATACTAAGCTATGTCTATCATGTCTTTATAGTGTATCTATGTAAGTATGTATGTATTTGTGTGTGTGAGTGAATTATCTAAATAAGTGATATTTTTTACCTACACTCCTAATTAACTTTCATACGAATTAGTTTTTAGGGCTCTGTACCTCAAAAGGAAAAACGGAACCCTTACTTATAGGATCAAAAATAAAAGTGGAAAGAGTGGAAGTGGAGTGTGGTGGAGTGGAAGTTTAGGAAAAGTGGTCTACCACGGTTGAAGTTTATTTACACGTCATGCATGATTTTCCCTTGCAATATATTATGACAGTGACAAGTACTACCGGCGGCTTGTAAAATTAATTTGTCCGTAAATTGCAATTCAAATAGAGAGGATATCGTCACGAACGTTAGCGACAACAGTTGTGTTTGGGAACGTTACGGTTTTAAAAGTAAACAAACACTTGATTTACAAAAAACTTTAATAAAATAAGACAGTATATAGTACAGTGAAGTTCAATTAGTGTTAGTGGTTAACAATATTGTGTAATATACTTTTAATCCTTAAACTAAAATTTAACCATAAAATTTCTTAAGTAATATACCCACCACCAATCGTTTTTAAATAGTGAGTGTCGGAAACAATATCAACAAGACTACTGAGTTGTTTATGTGACGTGTTTAGTATTTAAATCGTTGGACAAACGTTGCACTAACTATAAAAATTGTACACCAGTCACCAGTTTACTCCGCCGTCGTAATGCCACAAGTGCCGCAACCTAAATGCACCGCCTGCGGGAAATTTACCGCAAATAGTTTGGTGGATGGCGTAAAGTGTAGGAAATGCGCAGGCGTTTATCATAGGGTTTGCGTGAATTTGGCGCCTGAAGCGCGGGTCTCTTCATCCTGGACCTGTCCGGGATGCAAAATTAAAGTGACCAAGGTGCGTGACAACGCCGACGACACTCCGGTCAAGAGCAGTGAGCCGGAGGGGGGCAGCTTTGCATCACCTGATGAGGTGCAGGCGCGGGACCTCGCTGAGCAACTGCGAATGTTCCGCATAGAATTCGGCTCCATGAGAGAGGAGATCGCTGGTCTGAGGCAAGAGTTGGTCGAAATGCGGAAGACCTTTGGAGGGTTCCACGCGCGGATCGAGGCCGTCGAGGAAAGAGTCAAGCGCCTCGAGGAGCGCTCGGAGCAGCGTGCAGCCGACAATGCCAACTGCGACCTCGCCAACACCGTTGCAGAGCTCAAGTCTGAGCTGAACGACCGGGACCAGGACCTCCTCCTGAACGACCTTGAGATCGCAGGGATCCCCGAACTGCCCAGCGAGAGCAGGTCTCATCTCATGAGTATGGTCGCGCACAAGCTCGGCGTGGCCCTAGATGAGCGCGATATCGTCTTCGCTGAGCGCGTGGGCGCGCGGCCGCAAGAGGGCGCTGTGAGCGGGGCGGGCACGCGCGTGCGTCCCCTGGTGGTGCGCCTTGCCCGCCGCGCGCCGCGCGCCGACCTCCTGCGTGCCGCAAGGGTGCGCCGCGGGGCTGACACGACGGACTTCGGACTGCCTGGGCCACCTAGCCGATTCTACGTGAACGAGCGGCTGACTAGGTTAAACCGGTCGTTGTTCTATAGCGCGCGGCAGGAGTGCAAGCGGTTGGAATGGCGCAATCCCTGGACAAGGGAGGGGCGCGTGTACGTGCGCCGCAACAGCGATGCGCCTGCGCGCCGGGTCCGGTCACCGAGCGATCTCGCGCAGGTTTTTGGCACCGAATCTTCTTAGGGCAAACCTGTATGATATTCTGTTTGTATTTGTTTATGTTGCTAAGTATCCGTTTTAAAATATTACTGTTAAATCGCATTGTGTGTCGTGTCCTAGTCGTTCGGGTTATCCCTTTTATCCGTTCATTGTTGTGCTCTGCGCTATATTGGACTGTCCATTTATACCTATATAGCAGTAGCAACCTAATACAACCATCACTCGTCATACTCGCAGCATACCCCAGCGAAACTGTCACTTTATGCGCCGCGCCTACGTTTTTTACTGCTCACACTGTTGTTATCCGTCCTGTCCTGTTGTATAATAATAATATGTATTACCTGCGTACTTCCATACACTTGTTTGTTTACAATTTCAATATTTTATTTGTTATTTATAATTTTAATGCGCAATATTATTATTTATCGTATTCATTCGTACTTAAATGTTTTTTGAGTATTTCTAAATATATAATCTTTGAACAAAAGTAATAAACTTCTAGTTGGCCTTTTGAATCCATGTTCTCTGGGGACTAAGCATGAAGAATTTATAGTAGCAATGCAGTCTCATTCTGTTGACATGATAGCCATCAACGAAACATGGCTGAAAGAGGGCCAAGATTCGCATGCTCCGAATGTACCAGGGTACAGCCTACGCCACGTGGTTCGGCCGGCGGGAGTTCGTTCCCGGGGTGGCGGAGTAGGTTTCTACGTCAAGCGCGGCGTCAATGCGCGAGTCTCTGCGCACCCCGTCGCGCCGCTCGTCGAGCAGATGTGGCTGAACCTTACCGTTAAGGGTACGAGGGTCGCTGTAGGTACAGCGTATCGCCCGCCGTGGCTGGACGTGGACACATTTATAGACGCCCTTACGGCCTCCGCGAGCTCGTTCGCCAAGTTTGATTACGTGATTTTACTAGGTGATTTTAATATTAATATGTTGGCTAAAGAAGACATAAATTGTAGGAAACTTACTAGCTTTCTGCACTGTTTTAACCTAACACAGTATGTAACCGAACCCACACATTTCACGGACCACAGTGCCACAATGATTGATCTCGTTTGTAGCGATGCGCCTGCCTTGTTTACACGGGTTAACTACATCCCCGACTTAAGCGCACACGCCTTCATCACTTGCAAACTAAACATAAAATTAGATAAGCCAGAACCGAAACTAATATCATTCAGACCACTAAAAGAAATTAATTTAAGCGAATTTGAGCGTGATCTGAGTGGCATTGACTTCGAGAAAAGTTGTAACATTTTTAACGTCAGTGACATGGTGGATGATCTGAATAAAAAGCTTATTTCATTGTTTGACGTGTACGCTCCGACTAAGACAGTTGGCATTAAGTCTCATGGTAGCCCCTGGATCACCTACACAGTTAAGCAAATGATGCGTCTGCGAAATGACGCCCACGCAAGGTATAGGATCTCTAAATCTCTAGTCCATAAGCAATATTATAAAGAATTAAAGAATATTGTTACTAATGCATTGTTTAATGAGAAACGTGCGTTTTTTAGACATAAAATCAACCGCAATATCAATGACTCCAGGACTTTGTGGAAAAATCTTAAAAAAGATGTCCTTGTAAATAGTAACAGTATAAAAGAGCTGCCAAGTCATTTGAATAATCCAAATGCTATAAACAAACATTTTCTTGACCTACCCGGTAATTACTTTACCACGATAAGTGACTTAACTAAATTTGAATTTGACCGTCATAGTACTGCCACTTTCAAACTGATTCCTGTAGCAGAGACTCAAGTGGCTAAAGTCATTAAATCGTTAAAATCAAATGCGATGGGAATCGACGGCATCACATTAGATATGATAGTTCTCACCCTACCTCGCACGTTAGGCGTGATTACTGCAATTATCAACAGATCGATTACTACACACTCTTTCCCTGACGCTTGGAAAGTAGCTTTAGTCCGTCCAATGCCAAAAACGCCGAATCCAGTTGAGAAAAAAGACCTTAGGCCCATAAGTATATTACCCTGTCTTTCTAAAATCCTTGAAAAAGTCGTATGTCAGCAAATGACAGGGTATCTAGAAGGTAACAACATTCTACCAAGTCACCAGTCAGGGTTCCGCAAGCATCGTAGTACGGCTACCGCCTTACTTGACGTCACGGACAATATACTGACTGCTCAGGACCAAGGACAGGGTACGTTTTTGGCATTGTTGGACTTCTCGCGGGCATTCGATACCATCAATATTGCCTTACTAATATCCAAGCTGGCCTACTATGGATTCGACAGTAACACTGTAAAATGGTTCGATAGCTACCTTAAAAACCGTTACCAAATAGTAGAGCTCCGTAGCCCAAATGGGAAGACCCTAGCTTCCGATATAAGCCCAGTATCTAGAGGCGTGCCGCAGGGATCTATTTTGGGCCCCATTTTGTTTATCCTATATTGCAGCGATATAACACGAGCAGTTAAGTATTGTAAATACCATATTTACGCGGATGACTTACAACTATATATTTCATGCAATGCTAAGAATGTAAGCTCAGCGGTTTCTAAATTAAACGCAGATCTTAATGCAATCGATAACTGGTCACATAAAAACTCATTAGTCTTGAATCCGTCCAAATCGAAATACTTAATACTAGGTACCAAGCTACAAATACAAAAATTAGCAAATAACAATCATGTAGTACACATAAATAATAATCCATTGGAGTATGTACAAGAGGCTCGTAACCTGGGGATAGAAATGGATGGAGAACTGAGATTTGAAACCCATCTTCTTAGTACCGTTCGCAGCTGTTTCTACAAATTAAAACTGCTTTATAAAATACGCGAATTTCTAGATGTAGAACTGAGACTTAGATTGTGTGATGCGCTAGTTTTGTCAAAGTTAAATTATTGTGACATCGTGTACGGGCCTCGTCTACTTGCGCGCACGCAGCGGTTGGTACAGCGCGTACAGAATGCTTGCGCGCGGTTCTGTTTCAATGTCCCACCACGCGCTCACATTACCCCGTTTATAAATCAAAACCGAATACTAAAAATGTCGACGCGTCATAGACTACACTTAGCCACACTGATGTTCGGTGTCGTGCATTGGCAGCAGCCCTCGTACCTCTTCGACAAGCTTACTTGGTCCAACAACGCCAGGTCCTCTCAAGTCAGGTCAGCGAGGTTCCTCCAGCTCGTGTGCCCGCCGCACCACTCGGCTGCATTCCGCGGCAGCTTCCGTTACGCCGCCACAAAGTGCTGGAACAGTCTCCCTCCTCCGCTCCGTGCCCTAAAAACAACGGGAGTTTTTAAGACGAAATGTCGGATTTTTGTGCTTGAGGCGCAGATTGGGCAATGAAGCGAGTCATTAGGTTTAGGTCTTTATAATATCTATGTTATATAATCGTGAATCTATTTATTACTTTAATATATTCTTAGTACATTGTCTATCTATAAAACTATTTAATAAAACGAAATCATTAAATTACCTTCTTGTCCCATGTTCTTTTTGTATTTTCGCAAACGTCGCGTCTCGTGGAGCGGTGGCAGGCATGGCCGACTTCCACGTTCGGCCGGGTTGCCGAGTGATCGAGAAATGGCGGTACTTTCGTTTCGCTATGTTGCTTGTTGGGTGGCTGCTGCTATATACGAGTCAAGCACATTACTTTTTTCTTTTTTATTTGTAAAATTAGTTACTGTTTTACTGTTAAGTCTGGGAATGTTGCGTATATCATTTTTTGGAATATATGAAACTGGTAATATGCGTAATCCATACCTTTGAAATTGAAACTGGCCGTCACTTGCAACGATCCAACAGGAAATGGTTGTGTTGTTCTGGTGTTGTCACACAAAAACTTTATTGGTATTTTTTAAGGGGTTTATTAGTATTTTTTAAGCTTAAAACAAATATTAATTTATTATATTTTTATTTATTCATCTATGTATAAAATTGTCGCTAGTGTTTGTAATGTTACCTGTTACCTGTTTACTGTTACCCGTTTTTATGTTTAATTTAGGTTAGTTTTAAGTCAGGGTCCCTCTGAAAATCAGCGCCGCAGTTTAACTGCGGCACAATGCTGAGAGGGATCCTATTCAACATATTATTATTGTCTTCCTTTCTCCTTTAATTTTTTCCATTGTTTTCTCTCTTATGTGTGTTGAATAAATATTTTCTATTCTATTCTATTCTATTCTATTCTATTCTATAAGTGTCAACCTTAGCGATAATTAGATCCCACAAAAGGTGGCCTGTGTGTTGCCTTCTTCAAGCCATAAAAAAAAAAATGATGTGACTGTAGGTGTTCCTGAACGCGGTGACGCGCGGCTCGGTGTGCGGCGTGGTGGGGCGGCGGCCATCGTTGCTGCTCACCGACGTGGCCACGGCGCTGGGCTCCGAGGGCGGGCCCGTCTTCACGCAGGGACCCAAGTAAGCTAGGCGATTGGTAGATGAAGTAGTGGTGCCCTAAGTAAGCTAGACACTTGGTAGGTAAGCTAGATCTATGTAAGCTGGACGCTCGATAGGTGAAGCAGCAAGGACCTAAGTAAGCTAGACACTAGGTAGATGAAAAAAGAAAGAAGAAAGTTATAAACTCCGCAGGTAAGGCAGGCACTACAATCCTTGTAGCCTTTACACTCGGTGGATATAGCCCATGAAATCTCAATATGCTTATATTTTAATTTGACACCTTATCCCTTGTAAGGTTGCCTGGAAGAGATCGCTTATCAACGATAAGACCGCCTGTTGTTTGCCTGTGTTGTTTTTAATTGTGCTGTTTCTCTGTAATGTTTTTGTTTGGTGTACAATAAAGTGTTTTGTATGGTATTGTATTGTATGCTACGTGTATTTTAGCTATTATAGTATTCAGAGAACTGTAAAATCGACTTCTTGGCTGCGAGGGCGACGCCCACCCATAGTACAGTCAACAGCATACATAAGTGATCACCTTATCACTTTGACGTCGTGTTTGAAATGTTATACAAAATTGTGAAACGATTGAAAGCGACAAGGTACAGAAATGATCACTTATTTATGCTGTTGACTGTACAAGCCTAGAGCTTAGTTTGGGACTAGGTCAATTGGTGTGACATTGTCCCCTAATATTTATTTATTTATTTATTTAAGTTTCCAGTTACGAGTATAATAGCCGTATAGGCGTGAATTAATGCCAAATTTATATGAGTGAGCAATTAAGTTGACTAAATGAAGGTTGAAAATAATTAAACATTGTCAGATTATGCCATAAATTATATTTAAAAAAAAACAGGGAACTATGTCACACCAATTGACCTAGTCCCAAACTAAGCTCAAGGCTTGTATTATGGGTACTAGACAACGATGTAAATACTTATATAGAGAAATATATACTTAAATACATAGAAAACATCCATGACTCAGGAACAAATATTCGCGCTCATCACACTAATTATCTGCCCTTACCGGGATTTGAACCCAGGACCGCTAGCTTCGTAGGCAGGGTCACTACCAACTAGGCCAGCGCGTCGTCATTCATTGTGTATTCATTTGTATATAAAAAACACCACTATTCGATTTCAAGATAATACTTTTCTTTATCAGAAAACACGATGATAGTAATGAGGGCGCGACTGAACGTTCGATGAAGTCTTAAACAAATGGAGTTCCATAGTCCTCTCAAAGTCGGGTATATTGTGAGCAGCAAGTGAACTTTTCGTTTCCAGCAAAGAGCTGATAGGCACCGTGGTGTGCAGCGTGTCGTGGTGGCGCGGGGAGTGGGTGGGGCTGACGCTGACGGCGCCGCTGGTGTCGGTGCTGTCGGCCAAGCTGCGCGTGGCCCCGCCCAGCCTGCCGCGCCAGCCGCCCTCGCGGCGGTACCGCGAGATACTTGGTCAGTAGTACTTACAGTAGAACACAACTGATATGGCTTACCGATTAGGGCATGCAGTACCGGGCCCGGTTCCGAGAATTCCTTTTCCCGGTTCTAGGCAGGGACGGTACCGGGACTCCCGGTTCTCCCGGTTCTTTTTTTTTACCTCAAATCACTACCACTCATTAACATTTGAGAAATAAAACGATTAAAAAACTTTATGTAACTTAATTTTTTATAAATATGCAATAAAATCATACTTACATGTTTTCTTTTCTTAATTAAGTAAAACACTTACTAAAAAGTTGTTTGTTCTTATATTAATATTTTTAATTTACAAATCCTGAGATTAATTATTGCAAATATTCCACAAAATATGATGGATGTTCATGCGATGGTGCAGCTTGCTTGTGCCGGGCCGGCGTCGTCGCTCAGGTGTGAATTGTGATATTTGTGATACGCGCCACGATATTTTTTTGGTGTTCATGAAAAGAACCGGGAGAACCAGGGATGTAACCGGTTCTTTAGCCACTATGAAATTCCCGGGATTTCCCGGGAATTGCAGAACCGGGATTTCCCGGGAGGATGCCCTATTACCGATGTACCTGCGTAGAAGACGATTTTTCGAAGCAAGGGAACCAATCAGCATGACACACGTGTTGCGTGGTTGTATTCTGTGCTTGGGTTTTAGTGCGAACGAAGATTTACGACACGCCATGTAAATTGTGTTCTACTGTAATAGAGTTCACTTGAGTAGTTTTTTCTGACGCGGTAGCCTAGTTCAAGTTAAAAAAAAAAACCTTACAAAAGCTCCGGGCGATAACTTTTCTCACCCCTTAAAGCTGCGCCCACACCGGAGCTTAACGGTGCGTATATTACGGTGTCGTTGCGTAAACAAAAGACGGGGCCATAGTAACAACATGGCGCCGTTTTTGACGCACCGTTAAACAGCGGTGTGGGCGCAGCTTAAATCAACTACGATTTCTACGATTTAAACAAATGTTGTACCGAGTTGTTGTGAAAATCTGGGTTTGAAGGCTTTTTTTCAAGAATTTTTTGTTTGCAAGGGAAAGGGGGAGGAAATGTTATCGCATTTAATATGGACATTTTTAGCTTCATAATTCTCTTGATCAATGTTGTACTCCATGTCCTCAGACCGGATCGACCGCACCACGGTGCTGGTCCGCTGCGGCGCGGCGTGGGGCGCGGGCGTCTACCTCGGCGGCGGGTACGTCGCCACCTGCGCACACGTCGTCAAACACGTGCGTACAACAGATCTTGTTAATACGTTGGCATTGATAGCCAGTAAGAGAATCACTCGAAGTCGCAAAATATTTTTCATCACACTTGCTCGTAAATAGTGTCCTAACATGCTAGAAAAATCGACCGTAAGTCCAAAATAATACCCGGGGGCCTTTTTTTACCATTACGCCCTATCGTGCGTAATGGCTTTTTTTTTTTAATATTATACGTGGACTGAAACTATCACAATACGTCAGGATCCCAATTCTTGTGCCATTCGATATGAAGTTTCGTTCGAGATTAAATGTCAGTTGCATACAATTTCCTAAAAATCTCACATATAAACATTGATTTAGTATATACTAGATACACAATCAGCACGAAAAAATGGCAAGTCAAAACTACTGCCGAATCGACTTGGGCAGTAGTTTTGCTATTAGTCTTGTTCCGACCACAGACAGTGGCAGTTGTCAATCATGACAAAATGTGTGGTGAATAACGGCAAAAATAATAACAAAAAAACAAATAAAAAGGATGGAATGTCTTATTTTACGTAAGTTCTATTTATTTATAAACGTTTCTAGCTAAAATTATAATGTTTTCATGATTTTTAGGAATTTATTTTGTGCACACAAATTATGACTTACCAATTAACAAAATTATTATGGAGTAGCTATTACTTTTTTAAATTTTAATATTTTTTATTTTTAAATTTAAGCTTTCCACGAAATCCTCTACGACGTGCAAAATGGGTCGCAATATTAGCACGAGATAGGGGTGATCAACTATTCAAGGCAAATAAGTCGTCTGTTGTGTGCTTGACCCATTTTCGTACAATTATATAATAAATTAAACTTATTTCAAGGAAATTAGGTTAGGTTGGGATCGCATCATAATACCTATATATAAAGTTCAAAATACGTATATGGGTCATATTAAATAATGGTCATAATAAGTAAACTTCAATATTTTTAAAAGCCCATTGTATAGAACCCATTAGGTTAGGTTAGGTTTGTTGTATAACAATCTTGAAAACTTCAGGGTTTCAAAAAAAAACCATTATAATATTATGACCATTATGAATTATGACCCATTATGTATTTTGAACTTTATGTACATATTATGATACGTAACCGGTTAGGCTAGGTTGGTTATGATAGGATAAGATCTTGTCTTGTCTGGAGTAAAGTGTAATGTTTTAATGGTTCATTTATGTATGTATGTATAATTCTTTATTCCAACATAACTTTGAACACCTGAGCCAATTTATATGTGTGTGGTATCGTTAGAATCATTTCACCATTCCAGGTGACAAATAGGATACCTAAACGTTAAAATTTGAATAAAAACAATCGACGGGACGGGTTTTTAAACCTTGCTTTACATTAATTTATTCATTATTATTATTGTATATATATATAGCTTAAGTTGTGTAATACAATGACAGCATTTATAAAACATGTCAAAAGTTTTTTTGTGTAATTTGTAATTTCGTTAAAACTAATACAATATAAATAGAGAAATTCGTCTCCATTCATTCGATGTCCACTTTTGTCATAAATAGTATGATAATGGCGATTTCACTAAAGAGTTTTAAATATTTTAAAACATTAGTTTGCAAATTTGACACTTGACTGCTAGTATATTGAGTTTTTTTTTGCATGAATGTTTAAGGTAAAAAATAGCGATGTTAGCATGTATCTGAATGTATCAATGTCATTTGGGACAGTTTATAATAAAGTTTTGTGCGGGATTGTGTATCTTGTATATACTAAATCAATGCTATATAAGTATTTATATTATATCGTTGTCTAGTACCCATAGTACAAGCCTAGTGCTTAGTTTGGGACTAGGTCAATTGGTGTGAGATTGTCCCCTTATATTTATTATTTGTTTATTTATATTATGACTTGAATGTGAAATTTTGCGAGCGGCGAAAACCAGAAACGATATGTGGAAAAACGCGAATTGGAAGTTACACGGAATGAATCAATTTGGGGAACTTGGCTAACTTTTCTCACTACTAGGCCAAACACGTCGTCAATATATACTGATAAAATTGTCTGTCTGTCAGGATACTACGAGCAGCTATCCCGGGGCCCGGAACTGCTCATCGCGAAACAGAATGCCCTCGCGGCGCATACTCAGTTATGTAAGTACTAGCTTGTGTCCGCGATTTCGTCCGTGTTGACTCTAACGGGAATAGAGGCCACAGAGTTGACTATACTCTGGCGGTTTAGGTACTTAAATAAATGTAAACACACCAAACCACGTGGCTCTGTTAAATTTTTTTTTTTTTGTACAAACGGATTATAAATAGTAACAACAAGAACTTATGCAAGAACGCAGTCAAAAAATACTACACTACGGCATTCAATGAGGATGGGTAATTGCTGG
>OZ014454.1:2265208-2298202 GCA_963966035.1 Acleris laterana | reverse complement strand
GAGGACGATGTTTGTATCAAGTCAAAGGCGTTCAAAGGGTTAACTACTAGCTACTAAAATCGTAACAAAAAACATTGAGAATTAAACCCTAATACATCAAGTTCACATTCAACATGTCTACAGTTAAGGAGAGTTAGTTTGCTTCATTAAATGTGATTAAAATGCGCGTAACCAATTTACAATGTACATTTATATTTACGCATACATTATATTCTCTATGCATGTCACTGACTTACACAAAACAAGTTTTTAAAAGTTTTAAACTGAATTTGCTGAATCAGCAGAATGTTTTTTTTGTACTTTCTTGTCCATGGCATAATAAAGCATAAAAATAGTATTGGAAAAAAATTAAACTATAAAAGAATTGTACAGAATGTGGTTATAAAATGATCAACAAGTTTTTAGAGTTGTTGGTAATTCTCTAGCTCTGCTACGTACTCGTACCTCACTCTGGGAACGAAGGCGTGAGATTATGGGTCGACGTCACGAACGTTAGCGACAACAGTTGTGTTTGGGAACGTTACGGTTTTAAAAGTAAACAAACACTTGATTTACAAAAAACTTTAATAAAATAAGACAGTATATAGTACAGTGAAGTTCAATTAGTGTTAGTGGTTAACAATATTGTGTAATATACTTTTAATCCTTAAACTAAAATTTAACCATAAAATTTCTTAAGTAATATACCCACCACCAATCGTTTTTAAATAGTGAGTGTCGGAAACAATATCAACAAGACTACTGAGTTGTTTATGTGACGTGTTTAGTATTTAAATCGTTGGACAAACGTTGCACTAACTATAAAAATTGTACACCAGTCACCAGTTTACTCCGCCGTCGTAATGCCACAAGTGCCGCAACCTAAATGCACCGCCTGCGGGAAATTTACCGCAAATAGTTTGGTGGATGGCGTAAAGTGTAGGAAATGCGCAGGCGTTTATCATAGGGTTTGCGTGAATTTGGCGCCTGAAGCGCGGGTCTCTTCATCCTGGACCTGTCCGGGATGCAAAATTAAAGTGACCAAGGTGCGTGACAACGCCGACGACACTCCGGTCAAGAGCAGTGAGCCGGAGGGGGGCAGCTTTGCATCACCTGATGAGGTGCAGGCGCGGGACCTCGCTGAGCAACTGCGAATGTTCCGCATAGAATTCGGCTCCATGAGAGAGGAGATCGCTGGTCTGAGGCAAGAGTTGGTCGAAATGCGGAAGACCTTTGGAGGGTTCCACGCGCGGATCGAGGCCGTCGAGGAAAGAGTCAAGCGCCTCGAGGAGCGCTCGGAGCAGCGTGCAGCCGACAATGCCAACTGCGACCTCGCCAACACCGTTGCAGAGCTCAAGTCTGAGCTGAACGACCGGGACCAGGACCTCCTCCTGAACGACCTTGAGATCGCAGGGATCCCCGAACTGCCCAGCGAGAGCAGGTCTCATCTCATGAGTATGGTCGCGCGCAAGCTCGGCGTGGCCCTAGATGAGCGCGATATCGTCTTCGCTGAGCGCGTGGGCGCGCGGCCGCAAGAGGGCGCTGTGAGCGGGGCGGGCACGCGCGTGCGTCCCCTGGTGGTGCGCCTTGCCCGCCGCGCGCCGCGCGCCGACCTCCTGCGTGCCGCAAGGGTGCGCCGCGGGGCTGACACGACGGACTTCGGACTGCCTGGGCCACCTAGCCGATTCTACGTGAACGAGCGGCTGACTAGGTTAAACCGGTCGTTGTTCTATAGCGCGCGGCAGGAGTGCAAGCGGTTGGAATGGCGCAATCCCTGGACAAGGGAGGGGCGCGTGTACGTGCGCCGCAACAGCGATGCGCCTGCGCGCCGGGTCCGGTCACCGAGCGATCTCGCGCAGGTTTTTGGCACCGAATCTTCTTAGGGCAAACCTGTATGATATTCTGTTTGTATTTGTTTATGTTGCTAAGTATCCGTTTTAAAATATTACTGTTAAATCGCATTGTGTGTCGTGTCCTAGTCGTTCGGGTTATCCCTTTTATCCGTTCATTGTTGTGCTCTGCGCTATATTGGACTGTCCATTTATACCTATATAGCAGTAGCAACCTAATACAACCATCACTCGTCATACTCGCAGCATACCCCAGCGAAACTGTCACTTTATGCGCCGCGCCTACGTTTTTTACTGCTCACACTGTTGTTATCCGTCCTGTCCTGTTGTATAATAATAATATGTATTACCTGCGTACTTCCATACACTTGTTTGTTTACAATTTCAATATTTTATTTGTTATTTATAATTTTAATGCGCAATATTATTATTTATCGTATTCATTCGTACTTAAATGTTTTTTGAGTATTTCTAAATATATAATCTTTGAACAAAAGTAATAAACTTCTAGTTGGCCTTTTGAATCCATGTTCTCTGGGGACTAAGCATGAAGAATTTATAGTAGCAATGCAGTCTCATTCTGTTGACATGATAGCCATCAACGAAACATGGCTGAAAGAGGGCCAAGATTCGCATGCTCCGAATGTACCAGGGTACAGCCTACGCCACGTGGTTCGGCCGGCGGGAGTTCGTTCCCGGGGTGGCGGAGTAGGTTTCTACGTCAAGCGCGGCGTCAATGCGCGAGTCTCTGCGCACCCCGTCGCGCCGCTCGTCGAGCAGATGTGGCTGAACCTTACCGTTAAGGGTACGAGGGTCGCTGTAGGTACAGCGTATCGCCCGCCGTGGCTGGACGTGGACACATTTATAGACGCCCTTACGGCCTCCGCGAGCTCGTTCGCCAAGTTTGATTACGTGATTTTACTAGGTGATTTTAATATTAATATGTTGGCTAAAGAAGACATAAATTGTAGGAAACTTACTAGCTTTCTGCACTGTTTTAACCTAACACAGTATGTAACCGAACCCACACATTTCACGGACCACAGTGCCACAATGATTGATCTCGTTTGTAGCGATGCGCCTGCCTTGTTTACACGGGTTAACTACATCCCCGACTTAAGCGCACACGCCTTCATCACTTGCAAACTAAACATAAAATTAGATAAGCCAGAACCGAAACTAATATCATTCAGACCACTAAAAGAAATTAATTTAAGCGAATTTGAGCGTGATCTGAGTGGCATTGACTTCGAGAAAAGTTGTAACATTTTTAACGTCAGTGACATGGTGGATGATCTGAATAAAAAGCTTATTTCATTGTTTGACGTGTACGCTCCGACTAAGACAGTTGGCATTAAGTCTCATGGTAGCCCCTGGATCACCTACACAGTTAAGCAAATGATGCGTCTGCGAAATGACGCCCACGCAAGGTATAGGATCTCTAAATCTCTAGTCCATAAGCAATATTATAAAGAATTAAAGAATATTGTTACTAATGCATTGTTTAATGAGAAACGTGCGTTTTTTAGACATAAAATCAACCGCAATATCAATGACTCCAGGACTTTGTGGAAAAATCTTAAAAAAGATGTCCTTGTAAATAGTAACAGTATAAAAGAGCTGCCAAGTCATTTGAATAATCCAAATGCTATAAACAAACATTTTCTTGACCTACCCGGTAATTACTTTACCACGATAAGTGACTTAACTAAATTTGAATTTGACCGTCATAGTACTGCCACTTTCAAACTGATTCCTGTAGCAGAGACTCAAGTGGCTAAAGTCATTAAATCGTTAAAATCAAATGCGATGGGAATCGACGGCATCACATTAGATATGATAGTTCTCACCCTACCTCGCACGTTAGGCGTGATTACTGCAATTATCAACAGATCGATTACTACACACTCTTTCCCTGACGCTTGGAAAGTAGCTTTAGTCCGTCCAATGCCAAAAACGCCGAATCCAGTTGAGAAAAAAGACCTTAGGCCCATAAGTATATTACCCTGTCTTTCTAAAATCCTTGAAAAAGTCGTATGTCAGCAAATGACAGGGTATCTAGAAGGTAACAACATTCTACCAAGTCACCAGTCAGGGTTCCGCAAGCATCGTAGTACGGCTACCGCCTTACTTGACGTCACGGACAATATACTGACTGCTCAGGACCAAGGACAGGGTACGTTTTTGGCATTGTTGGACTTCTCGCGGGCATTCGATACCATCAATATTGCCTTACTAATATCCAAGCTGGCCTACTATGGATTCGACAGTAACACTGTAAAATGGTTCGATAGCTACCTTAAAAACCGTTACCAAATAGTAGAGCTCCGTAGCCCAAATGGGAAGACCCTAGCTTCCGATATAAGCCCAGTATCTAGAGGCGTGCCGCAGGGATCTATTTTGGGCCCCATTTTGTTTATCCTATATTGCAGCGATATAACACGAGCAGTTAAGTATTGTAAATACCATATTTACGCGGATGACTTACAACTATATATTTCATGCAATGCTAAGAATGTAAGCTCAGCGGTTTCTAAATTAAACGCAGATCTTAATGCAATCGATAACTGGTCACATAAAAACTCATTAGTCTTGAATCCGTCCAAATCGAAATACTTAATACTAGGTACCAAGCTACAAATACAAAAATTAGCAAATAACAATCATGTAGTACACATAAATAATAATCCATTGGAGTATGTACAAGAGGCTCGTAACCTGGGGATAGAAATGGATGGAGAACTGAGATTTGAAACCCATCTTCTTAGTACCGTTCGCAGCTGTTTCTACAAATTAAAACTGCTTTATAAAATACGCGAATTTCTAGATGTAGAACTGAGACTTAGATTGTGTGATGCGCTAGTTTTGTCAAAGTTAAATTATTGTGACATCGTGTACGGGCCTCGTCTACTTGCGCGCACGCAGCGGTTGGTACAGCGCGTACAGAATGCTTGCGCGCGGTTCTGTTTCAATGTCCCACCACGCGCTCACATTACCCCGTTTATAAATCAAAACCGAATACTAAAAATGTCGACGCGTCATAGACTACACTTAGCCACACTGATGTTCGGTGTCGTGCATTGGCAGCAGCCCTCGTACCTCTTCGACAAGCTTACTTGGTCCAACAACGCCAGGTCCTCTCAAGTCAGGTCAGCGAGGTTCCTCCAGCTCGTGTGCCCGCCGCACCACTCGGCTGCATTCCGCGGCAGCTTCCGTTACGCCGCCACAAAGTGCTGGAACAGTCTCCCTCCTCCGCTCCGTGCCCTAAAAACAACGGGAGTTTTTAAGACGAAATGTCGGATTTTTGTGCTTGAGGCGCAGATTGGGCAATGAAGCGAGTCATTAGGTTTAGGTCTTTATAATATCTATGTTATATAATCGTGAATCTATTTATTACTTTAATATATTCTTAGTACATTGTCTATCTATAAAACTATTTAATAAAACGAAATCATTAAATTACCTTCTTGTCCCATGTTCTTTTTGTATTTTCGCAAACGTCGCGTCTCGTGGAGCGGTGGCAGGCATGGCCGACTTCCACGTTCGGCCGGGTTGCCGAGTGATCGAGAAATGGCGGTACTTTCGTTTCGCTATGTTGCTTGTTGGGTGGCTGCTGCTATATACGAGTCAAGCACATTACTTTTTTCTTTTTTATTTGTAAAATTAGTTACTGTTTTACTGTTAAGTCTGGGAATGTTGCGTATATCATTTTTTGGAATATATGAAACTGGTAATATGCGTAATCCATACCTTTGAAATTGAAACTGGCCGTCACTTGCAACGATCCAACAGGAAATGGTTGTGTTGTTCTGGTGTTGTCACACAAAAACTTTATTGGTATTTTTTAAGGGGTTTATTAGTATTTTTTAAGCTTAAAACAAATATTAATTTATTATATTTTTATTTATTCATCTATGTATAAAATTGTCGCTAGTGTTTGTAATGTTACCTGTTACCTGTTTACTGTTACCCGTTTTTATGTTTAATTTAGGTTAGTTTTAAGTCAGGGTCCCTCTGAAAATCAGCGCCGCAGTTTAACTGCGGCACAATGCTGAGAGGGATCCTATTCAACATATTATTATTGTCTTCCTTTCTCCTTTAATTTTTTCCATTGTTTTCTCTCTTATGTGTGTTGAATAAATATTTTCTATTCTATTCTATTCTATTCTATTCTATTCTATAAGTGTCAACCTTAGCGATAATTAGATCCCACAAAAGGTGGCCTGTGTGTTGCCTTCTTCAAGCCATAAAAAAAAAAATGATGTGACTGTAGGTGTTCCTGAACGCGGTGACGCGCGGCTCGGTGTGCGGCGTGGTGGGGCGGCGGCCATCGTTGCTGCTCACCGACGTGGCCACGGCGCTGGGCTCCGAGGGCGGGCCCGTCTTCACGCAGGGACCCAAGTAAGCTAGGCGATTGGTAGATGAAGTAGTGGTGCCCTAAGTAAGCTAGACACTTGGTAGGTAAGCTAGATCTATGTAAGCTGGACGCTCGATAGGTGAAGCAGCAAGGACCTAAGTAAGCTAGACACTAGGTAGATGAAAAAAGAAAGAAGAAAGTTATAAACTCCGCAGGTAAGGCAGGCACTACAATCCTTGTAGCCTTTACACTCGGTGGATATAGCCCATGAAATCTCAATATGCTTATATTTTAATTTGACACCTTATCCCTTGTAAGGTTGCCTGGAAGAGATCGCTTATCAACGATAAGACCGCCTGTTGTTTGCCTGTGTTGTTTTTAATTGTGCTGTTTCTCTGTAATGTTTTTGTTTGGTGTACAATAAAGTGTTTTGTATGGTATTGTATTGTATGCTACGTGTATTTTAGCTATTATAGTATTCAGAGAACTGTAAAATCGACTTCTTGGCTGCGAGGGCGACGCCCACCCATAGTACAGTCAACAGCATACATAAGTGATCACCTTATCACTTTGACGTCGTGTTTGAAATGTTATACAAAATTGTGAAACGATTGAAAGCGACAAGGTACAGAAATGATCACTTATTTATGCTGTTGACTGTACAAGCCTAGAGCTTAGTTTGGGACTAGGTCAATTGGTGTGACATTGTCCCCTAATATTTATTTATTTATTTATTTAAGTTTCCAGTTACGAGTATAATAGCCGTATAGGCGTGAATTAATGCCAAATTTATATGAGTGAGCAATTAAGTTGACTAAATGAAGGTTGAAAATAATTAAACATTGTCAGATTATGCCATAAATTATATTTAAAAAAAAACAGGGAACTATGTCACACCAATTGACCTAGTCCCAAACTAAGCTCAAGGCTTGTATTATGGGTACTAGACAACGATGTAAATACTTATATAGAGAAATATATACTTAAATACATAGAAAACATCCATGACTCAGGAACAAATATTCGCGCTCATCACACTAATTATCTGCCCTTACCGGGATTTGAACCCAGGACCGCTAGCTTCGTAGGCAGGGTCACTACCAACTAGGCCAGCGCGTCGTCATTCATTGTGTATTCATTTGTATATAAAAAACACCACTATTCGATTTCAAGATAATACTTTTCTTTATCAGAAAACACGATGATAGTAATGAGGGCGCGACTGAACGTTCGATGAAGTCTTAAACAAATGGAGTTCCATAGTCCTCTCAAAGTCGGGTATATTGTGAGCAGCAAGTGAACTTTTCGTTTCCAGCAAAGAGCTGATAGGCACCGTGGTGTGCAGCGTGTCGTGGTGGCGCGGGGAGTGGGTGGGGCTGACGCTGACGGCGCCGCTGGTGTCGGTGCTGTCGGCCAAGCTGCGCGTGGCCCCGCCCAGCCTGCCGCGCCAGCCGCCCTCGCGGCGGTACCGCGAGATACTTGGTCAGTAGTACTTACAGTAGAACACAACTGATATGGCTTACCGATTAGGGCATGCAGTACCGGGCCCGGTTCCGAGAATTCCTTTTCCCGGTTCTAGGCAGGGACGGTACCGGGACTCCCGGTTCTCCCGGTTCTTTTTTTTTACCTCAAATCACTACCACTCATTAACATTTGAGAAATAAAACGATTAAAAAACTTTATGTAACTTAATTTTTTATAAATATGCAATAAAATCATACTTACATGTTTTCTTTTCTTAATTAAGTAAAACACTTACTAAAAAGTTGTTTGTTCTTATATTAATATTTTTAATTTACAAATCCTGAGATTAATTATTGCAAATATTCCACAAAATATGATGGATGTTCATGCGATGGTGCAGCTTGCTTGTGCCGGGCCGGCGTCGTCGCTCAGGTGTGAATTGTGATATTTGTGATACGCGCCACGATATTTTTTTGGTGTTCATGAAAAGAACCGGGAGAACCAGGGATGTAACCGGTTCTTTAGCCACTATGAAATTCCCGGGATTTCCCGGGAATTGCAGAACCGGGATTTCCCGGGAGGATGCCCTATTACCGATGTACCTGCGTAGAAGACGATTTTTCGAAGCAAGGGAACCAATCAGCATGACACACGTGTTGCGTGGTTGTATTCTGTGCTTGGGTTTTAGTGCGAACGAAGATTTACGACACGCCATGTAAATTGTGTTCTACTGTAATAGAGTTCACTTGAGTAGTTTTTTCTGACGCGGTAGCCTAGTTCAAGTTAAAAAAAAAAACCTTACAAAAGCTCCGGGCGATAACTTTTCTCACCCCTTAAAGCTGCGCCCACACCGGAGCTTAACGGTGCGTATATTACGGTGTCGTTGCGTAAACAAAAGACGGGGCCATAGTAACAACATGGCGCCGTTTTTGACGCACCGTTAAACAGCGGTGTGGGCGCAGCTTAAATCAACTACGATTTCTACGATTTAAACAAATGTTGTACCGAGTTGTTGTGAAAATCTGGGTTTGAAGGCTTTTTTTCAAGAATTTTTTGTTTGCAAGGGAAAGGGGGAGGAAATGTTATCGCATTTAATATGGACATTTTTAGCTTCATAATTCTCTTGATCAATGTTGTACTCCATGTCCTCAGACCGGATCGACCGCACCACGGTGCTGGTCCGCTGCGGCGCGGCGTGGGGCGCGGGCGTCTACCTCGGCGGCGGGTACGTCGCCACCTGCGCACACGTCGTCAAACACGTGCGTACAACAGATCTTGTTAATACGTTGGCATTGATAGCCAGTAAGAGAATCACTCGAAGTCGCAAAATATTTTTCATCACACTTGCTCGTAAATAGTGTCCTAACATGCTAGAAAAATCGACCGTAAGTCCAAAATAATACCCGGGGGCCTTTTTTTACCATTACGCCCTATCGTGCGTAATGGCTTTTTTTTTTTAATATTATACGTGGACTGAAACTATCACAATACGTCAGGATCCCAATTCTTGTGCCATTCGATATGAAGTTTCGTTCGAGATTAAATGTCAGTTGCATACAATTTCCTAAAAATCTCACATATAAACATTGATTTAGTATATACTAGATACACAATCAGCACGAAAAAATGGCAAGTCAAAACTACTGCCGAATCGACTTGGGCAGTAGTTTTGCTATTAGTCTTGTTCCGACCACAGACAGTGGCAGTTGTCAATCATGACAAAATGTGTGGTGAATAACGGCAAAAATAATAACAAAAAAACAAATAAAAAGGATGGAATGTCTTATTTTACGTAAGTTCTATTTATTTATAAACGTTTCTAGCTAAAATTATAATGTTTTCATGATTTTTAGGAATTTATTTTGTGCACACAAATTATGACTTACCAATTAACAAAATTATTATGGAGTAGCTATTACTTTTTTAAATTTTAATATTTTTTATTTTTAAATTTAAGCTTTCCACGAAATCCTCTACGACGTGCAAAATGGGTCGCAATATTAGCACGAGATAGGGGTGATCAACTATTCAAGGCAAATAAGTCGTCTGTTGTGTGCTTGACCCATTTTCGTACAATTATATAATAAATTAAACTTATTTCAAGGAAATTAGGTTAGGTTGGGATCGCATCATAATACCTATATATAAAGTTCAAAATACGTATATGGGTCATATTAAATAATGGTCATAATAAGTAAACTTCAATATTTTTAAAAGCCCATTGTATAGAACCCATTAGGTTAGGTTAGGTTTGTTGTATAACAATCTTGAAAACTTCAGGGTTTCAAAAAAAAACCATTATAATATTATGACCATTATGAATTATGACCCATTATGTATTTTGAACTTTATGTACATATTATGATACGTAACCGGTTAGGCTAGGTTGGTTATGATAGGATAAGATCTTGTCTTGTCTGGAGTAAAGTGTAATGTTTTAATGGTTCATTTATGTATGTATGTATAATTCTTTATTCCAACATAACTTTGAACACCTGAGCCAATTTATATGTGTGTGGTATCGTTAGAATCATTTCACCATTCCAGGTGACAAATAGGATACCTAAACGTTAAAATTTGAATAAAAACAATCGACGGGACGGGTTTTTAAACCTTGCTTTACATTAATTTATTCATTATTATTATTGTATATATATATAGCTTAAGTTGTGTAATACAATGACAGCATTTATAAAACATGTCAAAAGTTTTTTTGTGTAATTTGTAATTTCGTTAAAACTAATACAATATAAATAGAGAAATTCGTCTCCATTCATTCGATGTCCACTTTTGTCATAAATAGTATGATAATGGCGATTTCACTAAAGAGTTTTAAATATTTTAAAACATTAGTTTGCAAATTTGACACTTGACTGCTAGTATATTGAGTTTTTTTTTGCATGAATGTTTAAGGTAAAAAATAGCGATGTTAGCATGTATCTGAATGCAGCTATCAATGTCATTTGGGACAGTTTATAATAAAGTTTTGTGCGGGATTGTGTATCTTGTATATACTAAATCAATGCATATAAACTATTGATCTCGACTGTCACTAGAATCGGACTCCGAACACGTTTGACATTATCTGTGGTAAGTCACAGACAATGATGTAGTCTGCCGCTAATAAGTTAAAAATATGATCTTTTGTCTGATTTTATTTCGTTTCCTCGCAATTGTGATGAAAAACATTGTATGTTACACGGGTGGTAAAGGAAATACAAAACTCGAGTCATTAAAGCCCTCAGCCTTCGGCTTCGGGCTTCTAACAGACTCTCGTTTGTAATTCTTTCTTTACCACCCTTAATACACAAGGTACTATAGTGTACCTTTAGCCACTAATAAAGTCACCCATAATTCTCCGCTGTTTAGGATGGGTCGTAGGTACAATTGCTTGGAGATTGATGTGGATATCTTCTCGGATAATTTAATTAAATTCAGAAATGTATTATGTAATCGGCCACATAAGTAAGTTAGATTAGTTTAGTGTTTTTATAAGTTAATTTGTATACCTACCTGCTCTGTACATCAACGAATGTTATGTACAATTGTTATTGGGTAGTTACCACCTAAATGTCTCTGTGATAACTAATTACTTAATTAATGTTTGGTTGTCAACCTGTTATTGTACCAAATTTAATAAATACATAATAAATAAATAGGACTTACGTACAGTTAGGGCCATTCCCGGTCGGCCACCTCTAGGGTGTAATTCGTTTGCGCATTCAACACGTAAACCTGAGACTCTTGCTAAGATGGACTACGATTACCAGCGTTTCTATGCGTTTCGTATTTAAACCAATCGCGTCACTGGCACATCACGTGACTTTTCGTATCACTTGATCTACCGGTGACGCGATTGGTTTAGAAACGAATCGAATAGAAACGCTAGTTAGCGTAATGCATTGCATCTTGACAAGGGTTTCTGAACGCTGTAGCATTAGCGACGAACAAGCCAAAATTTTCTCAAGTAGAGGTTCGCGTATGTTCCTGAATGTACATACCAGCCCCTTATAATTTTCACAATCTATACGGGTACAAAAAAAAACCATTATTGATAAAAACAATTATTATTTTATCAAACACCTTTCAACGAACGTATCATTACTTAGAATTTTCATTTTATCGAAATGCATTTCTTGCCGCAGGAGTTATTATTTTTTGGTAGTTACTAGGGTAACCTTACCTAACGTAGGTACGTGCTATGATACCCTATTTACCCTATTTCATCAGTTTATTTTGCTGTTGATGTACAAACTTGCTGTTTGTGTCTACAATTCTAAACATTGTATGTATACTAATATGTACTATAATAACTAGGTATATAATGAACCATTTACACATAACCTCATTTGCCTCCAGTATTTAAGCCACAAAGTGTCCCTGTACTGCCAAGGCGTGAGAGAGACGGCGATAGTCCGGTACAAGACGAGCGACGACCGCGCCTACGACCTGGCCCTCCTCTACACAAACCCCGAAAACTGGACGCATCTGATGCCTGCTGTGTTCGCAGAAAAACCAGCTGAGAAAGGTATACCTACGTATAGTCTACCTAGCATGCAGTGCCCTAATAGTAAAACACTACTGATATGGTTTACCGATGTACCTGCGCTGATGACAATTTTTCGAAGCGCGGGAACTAATCAGCGTGATTCACGCGTTGCGTGGTTGTATTCTGTGCTATTATTGGTTATCAGTGACGCCATGTTGACACGCGCCTGCGTGTCATTCAGTCAGCCGTCAAACGTGCGTGAGTGAGATGTAAAAAATAGATGCAAATTAAATTTGCACCTTATAACTATTACGTACAAGTCTGATCGTGGGTTTTATTCGCGCTTTCGGAAATCATCGGAATCGTTACTCGTGTCTGCGCGGACGAAGATTCACGACACGCCATATCAATTGTGTTCTATTGTACCATCACAAGCGAGTCCATTACTCCATCCTTCACACTCTATTACAATACTGTGAGGGACAGAGCATTCAACTCGCAAGCGAGTACGGTAACTGTAACTAGTGAGGGTACAGAGCCTCTCTACATATTCTACGGCGACAAACAATATCGCTTTTGGTATGTTATCGCATTGTCAATGTTTTGATTACTCTTGTTTACTTGACAGTAATGGCGGCCAAGTTAAAAACGATACCATATCAAAAACAATAAAACAATATTGTTTAACGTCATAGAATATACATAATTACAGTGTGTTACCGGCATGCGGGCATTTATTTAAACTGCCGATAATATGTTACTTTAGCAATTGTTTGCAAGTATTATCAATTAAAAAATAATTAAAATTACTTCACAATTAATTTTATTAGATATTCACCATTTTTAATGTAGTGCATGTGCTGCGTGTTCATCGTTATCAGTATCGCTGTTGCTTGGTACAAGGCATGTCGTGGTACGGGGGCAAATCATAATAATCAATGTATCCGTCGACTGTCATCAATACTTGTCAAATCGCTGTGCTTTACATTGCTGGCAATTTAAATTTTGTTAGATAGTTAACAAATCCTAAAAAAATTGTTTATTAATTAAATTAATGTCATAGTTACGTTACAGATATACCTACGTTATTTTAACCTACTTTAAAAAAAGCCAGGGTGCTGGTAACACACTTTATAACCCTGGCCCTCTATTTTGGCGGTAAAAAATTCAAATTGTCTCTGGGCGTTTTTACTAAAACGTGTAAGTACTCGGTTGTGTGTTTTCACGTTTTAACTCGGCCGCCATTATTGTCCCTAATAAGAGCTATTAATGCCCGGTTCCTATATTCAAGAAACGAATCGTTTTCCTTAGGTACGTCTCGTTAAAATTTGACACATTTTGTACGTAGCAAATGTCAAATTTTAACGAGACGTAAGGAAAACGATTCGTTTCTTGAATATAGGAACCGGGCATTAAACGTTGAAAATACGATGCGATAGTAAGTCAAAGACTAGATATATTGTTTTTACCGTCTAGAAACTTTAGTCTCTCTTGCGTATAGTTGTAACACATTTGTATAAACCGTTCGACATTCTACATTTGAAATTTGGCGTAAATTCCATTTGTCCATGAAAAAACGTCACTAAGGAACGACTCTGAGTGCTATAAGAAGCCTTTTTTTGTTCCAGGCGAGTCAGTGCTAGCGGCTGGGTACCCTTACTTCAACGAGACCAACCTGGAGAACCTCAAGCCCAACGTGACTTCTGGACACGTGAACAGTGCCTCACCCTCCATGATACAGAGCTCCTGCTGCGTGCAGTCAGGGTTCAGGTAGATACAGAAACTATTGGGTACCTACAGCATATCAAATCAGGGAAAACAAGTCGCTGCCTTTATACAATACTGCTACAACTCAAAAAATGATGACGTTGTAAAGAAAACTTTAAATATAAAGTGTTCTGAATTTAAATGCAACAGTAACTCATTTTGAGATGCCGCACTCTTTCATAAAGGCAACGAGTGTGGTCCTTAGGGTACTTTTTCATACATACCTGCCTGAAAACTGGATATTGATATCCCTATAGGTATAAGTTTCATTTCGTAGCTTTTAATAGGTCTTCGTATTCAGAATATTGCGCCTGAACTGGCTAGGGTATTTAACAGATATGTAAGTTCGAGTCCTACCTAACCATGACGCATATGATTTTTCGGCTTTGCATTTGCAACGCAATTGGGATTTACCATATTTTGCATAATTTGGCTCCAGGTGATGTTTCTCAATAAAGTGCAATTTCCAAAAATGTTGTACCTACCTACCTAGTTGTTATAAAAAAGCAAGTCTGTACATTTCTGTATTTTTAGGGTTTCTAAGTCAAACTATGCATTTAGGTATAGTTTCGCCATGTCCGTCTGTCCATCTACTAATACAAAGCTGAAATTTGGCATAGTTATTTATTTCAATTATGCCGACAAGGTCGTAAAACAAAAACACGAAAAAAATTTTTTGTTCTGTGGTCTAACTGCTCTGTTCAACACCAAAATTAGTATCATAAATACGTGGTAGGTTTAGGGTATATTAGCCCTACAGTCGGCCTGAAGGGCCAAAACACTCAGGAATAGGAGTCGGTCGAGCCTGTTAAATTGATATTCAAATAAAAATTATTAGTCAGTTAGACAAAGCAGTTGGACCACCCGAAAGGCTGGCTCCCCAGACACCTATTTATGAAAACAAGTAACAAAAAGTAAACAAGTTGTTTGTGTAAAGCCGACTAAGGTAATAAAGGCGTGTAGTACTGTTAGGCGATGGGCTTGCAACCTGTCACTAATACACTGGTAAACATCTTCGCCTAAGTGTGCAAAATGTGGTTACAGAATTATCAAAAAGTTTTTATAGTTGTTGGAAATTCTGTAGCTCTGCCTACCCCACTCTGGGAATAAAGGCGTGAGTTTATGTATGTATGTGTAGTTGTTTGTGTTGGTGTCCAGCGGCGGGCCCATCTTCCGCGTGCAGGGCTCGGGGGTGGAGGTGCTGGGCGTGATCGTGAGCAACGCGCGCACCAACGCCGGCGCCTGCTACCCCTATATCAACATGGCCGTGCCCGCGCGCGCGTTCGTCGACGCGCTGCAGCGGTATCTTCACGATAAAGGTAACAATACTTATTGTTGTGTTGTTGTTGATATGCAAGTGCGGAAAGTGGGTCTCTATTGACTGCCATAATTATTTTTAGTCATAATGTGTTTCAAGTCATAGTTTTCAGGATTTTTATAAAACGAACCTAACCTAACCTAACTAATCTACACGATAAACATTTATTAAAAACTGTAACTTCACCCTGAAATAAGTTATGAAAAAAAAATGTATGACTAACAATACATTATGACGAACGATATGTATGGCAGTCAAAGGGATCCGGCGGAAGTATGTAATTTTTTTTTAAATGACTGTTCCTCACGTGTATCAAACGACGTTTTTTAATTCATTTGCGACAAAATATCAATGAAACCAACTTAATTCGAAAAATCTAACTTACCTCACGATATACAGTTACAAAAAGTACCATCTTTCCTATGGCAATTTGTATGTTTCACAGCAGAGCACACGTCTCATCTCGTCTTCCCCATGCTTGCTGCTTGCGAAAAGCTCATAAGGAGCGACATTAACCCTTTGAACGCCGTTGACTTGATACAAACGTCGTCCTCACACGCCAATGACAGCTGAAAACCACAGCTAATGTCAACTTTACGTCACAAATACTCGGGTCTATTTTGCACTGCATCTGTGACCACTGTATGGGTCGATGGCGTCGTAGGCACGACAGTACACGACCACTTTAGTGGTTCTTGGCGTTCAAAGGGTTAATAACTTCATCTTTTCCAGACGGTGACCACCTGAAATCGATCGAGAACCATCAAGAGATGATCCAGTCCCAGTGGAGGCTCCTACCGTACCGCTCCAAGATTTGATATCGACTGACGGTTCACTAGGGCAATACTTATCTGTATTACACTATTAGTATGATTAAGACTGGGCTGTGTTAATTTTAATAGGTTTTATTAATGTTAATAATTAGGGTAAGGGCTCCAATGATGGACACTTAGCTGACAGGCACCAGAAATGGACACTTGCATCTTTAATTCAAATTTCATGCGGTCCTAAATTGATTATTGCGAAACAAATGAATAACCCCTATCTTCTGGAAAATTATCCAAGTGTCCATTACTGGTTCTATTTGGTTTAGGGTAGGCCTAGCGGGGTACCTATTGGTTTACTGAAACACCTTTTAACTAACGTACCATTACGCAGACATTTAAATTCAATTTCAATAGAAAATATCGTTCGGTGAAATGTAATCTGATGAAATTATTCAATCGACGAAGTGACATTCGACGAAGTGATGACCTGATGACCTAGCGACTTGTTTGAATTTAAACTGATTTTTAATAATATATATTTATTATTTAATTTAAATCATGCTGTATAAATAAAGTATAGACTTCTGATGATGCAATGGTTAGAAATTATAAGACTGCAGCGAGCAAACTTCAAGCGTCCAGTGGCGCCCTCATTACTATTATTGTGTTTTCTAATTAACTAAAGAATTTCCTTGCAATCAGACGATACGTTTTTGTCGCGCAATTAAAAACACAATTTATGGGATACGTAACAAACTTTAATAACAATTACCCTTTGAGTAGTCAGCTTAACGGGAAAAGGTGGCCACTTTTTTCCGTTTGATAACTCGAAGGTGAATTGTTGTTAAACTATGTGATATACCCTATATGTTGTGTTTTCATTTGTAGTACAAAAACCTACCGACCAATTTCAAGAAAATACTTTAGTTTATTAGAAAACATAATAATAGTAATGACGGCGCCACTGAACATCCGGCGTACGCTCGGCGCAGTCTTAAACCTGATGACTGTTACTTACTTGTATTCTATCTATTAAACGAACAATGTTTGTATGCAATCATTTTAAATAATAAATAATAACAATGTTTATTTGCTCCCACAGCGGTTTGTCTATGATCTAGTTATTGTTATGCGAATAGAAGTCTGTTTAACCAGTGTGAGGCCTGGTGTCCGTACTAGGAAAACCTGGATGACAGATCGCCAGTTCATAAGTTTTTCAGTGGTATCTTATACACGGTGCCCGTGAGCATTGCGAGAGATTTTAACCATCGATTCTAGACCCTATTTGGAGTATATAATGTCGTATAACATGTAGTCCTGTAACGCATAATTTCCGAGAATATTATAATGTGAAAAACAATTCAAAAGTTAATTTAAGTTGAACTCTGTCACCTCACCTTAAAGCATTATTTACTAATAAAGATTCATGTTGTAAATAGCAATATCATCAACGTATAACATAAATTAATTTAATCAATTTCCTAGCAAATAACGCTTTAAGTTAAGGTGGTAGAGTTCAAATTAAATTGACTATGGAATTGTTTTTTAAATAACAAAAATCTCGGAAATTATGCGTTATTGGACTACGTGTTATACGACATTATATACTCCAAATAAGGTCTAGAATCGATGGTTAAAATCTCTCGCAATGCACACGGGCACCGTGTATAATTAGAATCGTTACGAATTAGCAAAGATTTTAAACCTATTTGCACGTTTTTTTTTAAATATATTTTTAAGTTAACACATAGTGTTTTTCATACAAAGTGAAAGTATTAAAAAACAAACTATGTGATTACTTAAACGGGAAAATAAGGTTTAAAAACTTCACTGATTTGTAATGATTCAAATGATGTAAGATACCCTGAATAACTTATGAAATAAAACATGAAATGAATTATTTTTCGTGACATAGGCATAAGGAAAAATTACAAAAAAAAAAAGATTATAGTGATCAATATCTCCGGAACTACTAGCAATCGCTGAAGATACATAAGTGTTAAATCTATAGCTTTTTAGCTGTTCTATCATCCATAAATTGACGTCGGTTTTTGGGACACCCTGTAGAGATACAAGAGCAGGTAGATAAAGAAAACACACGAATGAATAAATATGTGTTTAATTAAAATCCAAGGGACAGTATAAATGCAGTCTTATTCACATAAAGTCATAATAAGTAAGTACCGACTGACAGTGCCGAAGCGCCGGTGCACACCGTAGGTACAACACCCAGGTGGTACGAGAACTTAAAACTAAGAAAGTAAATAGTCAGACCTCAGTTAAATACGTTAGAAATAAAAGTACCACATATGCTTTACAACTTGTAGCATGATCCCTTTTTATAATAAAATATATAGGGTGGCGGTACCAATGATGGACACTTCAACCTTTATTTAAATTTCATACGGTCCTAAATTGATTGTTGCAAAACAAATGAATAACCCTTTTCTTCTGTAAAATAAGAAACAAGTGTTCTTGTCCATTACTTGTTCCGTCACCCTATTCCGCTTTAACTTAATTAGAGCTGATGGGTTATTAGGTAACTACTTAGGTAAATACCCAATTATTAATTAGGTAGATACCCTTTTACCTAGCAGACAGAACCGTGAAACCTTACACCTTTGCCCTTTGAACGTAACTTTGCCCAAGTCGTCACTTTTGAATATAACCGAAATAAATCAAAATATATCATACGCACACCTTTTTTTCAATCTGTGGTAGAAAGTTAAACATATCGCTGGGAAGACCGAGTAACGGCTGACCCCCTACCATGCCGTAGTCACTCGTCAGATGGCTACGAACACGGTAGTGTATTTTGGTGGGCCAATAGAATCGAAAAAACTTCTCTGTTAACTTCAGGGCTATTCCCAGTTGTCCACACCCCTTTTGTCAACACTGTGGACAGCTGAAAAAAAAAAACCAGTTGTCCACACCCTCGAAATTATGTGGATATTTCACACTCTTTAATTTGACTCAACTGTGTTAGTATCTACTAAACACAATTGAGTCAAATTAAAGAGTTTGAAAGGTTCACACAACTTCGAGGGTGTGGACAAAGGGGTGTGGACAACTGGGAATAGCCCTAAATTCACCTGCGACGTCCCAACGGGTATGTACTTTTGTCTATTATAACTTTATAGTTTTTAATTGCTACAGACTCAACACTATATCTCTATTAATTTCTGAGTTATTATGGCGGTGGGCAATGCTATTTGCATGTTCCCGGAGTGCTGCTCGCAACTTTTCCCTCTCCAAGCCTCTTTAACAGACTGATACTGCACTCCTACTTTTTCTTGTGATTTGTCTAGGTAAGTTCCTAGCTTCCCTCGTTTCCTTTTTCCTTCTATTTTCCCTTGAATTATCATCCTAATGTACTAGTCGTGCCATAAACGGTGAACAATCATCTCCCTGTATCTATTTTCAGTTTTTAGTTTTTAGTTAAATAATTCGAAAAACTACTCTGATTCCAGTCACGAAAAACACTCCTTACACCTTAAGAAGTACAGGCGGGTTATTATGACATGGCTATGCAATTCATTTTACGGTGAGTGTAAAGGACGGAGCTATAGCAGTTACATAACTCTGTCCTTTACTTTCAGCTTAAAATGAATGGCACAGATAGGTCATAATAACCCCACAGATCCAATTTCCAGCTCAAAGGACAGCGGTGATTAACGTTTTTGTGGATTACAAAATTGTAAAATGTAAATGAAGAAAGAACGAAGTGAAAATGGTACTAATCATCAAAGGAATGCATAAATTATAATACTAGAATACATTAGTCTTTATACAGGAATGTGCAAAATAGCCTCTTAATATACGTCAAAACGTTTCATAAATCAGTGCAAAAACCAAATAAGCATGGTGCAATAAATGTTAAATTATAATACAAGACATGTCGTAGGTAATACAACGAATAAAACGACGAATATATTGCATTTCATCAACAAATTCAAACTAAAGAATATAAGAAAAAGACAAGCTTCTATAAGTAATCGAATTAGTAACTAGTAATATATTTAGGATACAAAATAAACGAACAAAAATAATACAGATAACCCTCAAAATAGTTGAGGGGAAAAAAAAGTTAAAATAAACAATACTGTTTCAAGAGAAATTAAAATCAATTGAGCAATGAAACAGTTGGCTTCTTCAGGTAATGCAAGCACATATTCAGTAGGGAAAGCAATTAAACCGGGTTTTAGAAGTTTATGTATTAAAATAACCGGTTAAAACCGGTTACACCCGGTTATTTGCATTCCCTAATATTCAGCCAATTCAAGTGCAATTTAAAATCACAACAGCTAATAGCAACTACGAATGGATTCAATCATGTCATCAATCATTCAATCATCAATGTGTGCATAAAACCGGTTTTGGTTTGGTTGGGGTTCGAAATTCGAACTATATCAGGCGTTCACCCAATGACTTTTGACACGAGTTCCGTTCGTACCAAATATTGAAGTGATTTTTCTGGAACACTTGCTTGACTGAAACGTTTCTCGCAAAATCCGACACGTATCAGTACGGCTAGCACATGTTGTATTATCTCTCTTGTCGTCTCTATCATTACTGCCTTGATGGAAAGGCAGATCCGAGCGACAAACAAGTCGCGCACAACTTGTGCTAGCCCTCCTGACAGCTGCATTTATTGTCATGGTATTAAATTCAAAGACATTATAAGTAAATACACATTTGTTTTTACAACACAGTACCATCAGCAAAACAGTTAACGAGCATTTGTGAATATTATAACCTTACAATAAGGCTCACTCAGACAGTTAAAAGACATGCTGTTAGCATAGTTTAACCATAAAGTTTTCATATATTAATAAACATATTCTCCAATAATTACTAAACTATAGTTGGCTGTGACACGGCACTTTTACTTTGAGGTGGTGTAGCATCGCCAGTAAGCTTTCTTAATGGTGCTCCCACACTAGCTGTTATAAATGTTATAATCACGTTATAAAACATTTTATCACAAATTATAACATAAGTTATACATTGTTATCATGTTATGTAACGTTACATAACTTTTTCAATGTTATATAACTAAGTACAACACGGTAACAAACATATTAAAAAAAATACCAGTGTCAGAGCGTCTGAAACATCTAACAAGTTGAAACAAACTGTTATGAAGTGTTAGTGGATGTTATCGTGTTTTATAATGTTATACAACATTTATAACAGTAAGTGTGGAAGCACCATAAGTCTGCACCGAGCGTCCAATGGCACCCTCATTTCTATTGTTATTTTTTGTAATAAACTTAAGTATTATCTTGAAATCGAAGAGTTGTTTTTTATTATACAAATGAATACACAATTAAGAATGAGTAACTTAAAGGAAAAAGTGGCCACATTTTCACAAGCTTTTATTTAACTTGACTTGTACCAGTTCCCGTCAATGGAATGGGCCGATATTTGGAATACATGTGTAAACCTGATGACACTGCTATATTATGGCACCATCGAGCTGATCTGATGATGGAGACGGGATCTTTTCTGTACTTATGTATGTACAGTCGACGCCATAAATATGTTTACACTTTAGTACCTTGTCTATTTAGCGTTATGTTTAAACTGCCATTTAAAATTGTCGTAGCGGGTAAAGTGACGAGGTACAAGTGTAAACATATTTATGGCGTCGACTATACCCACCGAGTTGGGGCTCGTTAGTTTTGTCTCGATAAGCAGATGCTGTCTGAGCGGAAAAAAACAAAGTCGGCATAAAAGCTTGTAGCAAAAATTAAATTTCTGACAGAAACTTATTCCGTTAAGTTGACTACACGAAGGTTTATAATAGAGTTAGGACTTAGAAGGTCAAAATCAAAGTGTCATGTATTATAATAATTAGGAAATAGCGACTCCATGGATTTTAGAATAAGTACATTATCTTTTACATAGATTGTTTATTCATTTGTACAACAAAAAGACCTAGAGAACTTGGGAAATACTTCTTATAAACAGGTTTGTCTACTTAAATCTTCGGGTGCAGACTCGTGGTCACCCCAGTTTGTCACCCCAGTGCTTTTCGACGGAGCCCTGCCTACGGCAGGGCTCCTATTTCTAAGCGATTTGCCCTTCGGGCATCTTAAGATACCTAACGAACCTAACCTACCTACTTTTGCGGAATAAAAATTATTTCTGACGAATAACCGACTAAAGCGAATAGCACTGGGGTGACAAACTGGTGTGATCACGAGTCATCCGCTAAATCTTCTCATTCATTATAGACATTTAGAAATATATTTTTTCTTTTTTTTTATTATTTTGACATAGTAATATCTACCGAGCACATTGAGATTAAATCTCTAGACCTTTATAACTAACACATATCGGTTTACGATTTATATTTCATACACATTCATATAACAAATAAATACTGCATTGCAACTCGCGTAACACAATATTAGTGGCCAGTCGAATGAAAAGCCAACTTTGAAACCCGACTGTTTGTTCATATTGCCGTCTATATATAATAACTAATAAGAATAACAACATTTTTAATCTAAAAACGTTCGAAATATCAGAAAATTTAATCCGTTTAAATTGCTTTATTGAAATCTGTATAATTATGAAAACCCTTATATTGTATAACTTGACAATAGATCCCAAACCAAACCACCAAAAGAGACCACACCACCACCAAGAGAGAGGGAGGGGAGGGAGAGAGATGAGAGAGGGGGGGGGGGGGAGGGAGAGAGATACATGAGAGAGAGAGAGAGAGAGAGATATCTGAGACCTCTTACTACCAAAATAGTACCATAGAGAGTGAAGAGTAGTATTATCGGAAAATTTAAGGTTTTATTTAATAAAGAAATAAAGAAATAAACAGCGGTGTTCTCTCCCTACAACTTTTCAAAAGCCGCCCCCAAAATGAAGGGCCCTAATTAACATATTCCAAAGCCTAATGAGTGACCCTGCCTATTAAGCTAGCGGTCCCAGGTTCAAATCTAGGTATGAACAAATATATATATTTTTGTATGATGATAATATTTGTTTCTAAATGTTGAATGTTTTCTATGTTTTTATATATTAGAACTTGGAATCGAACAAACAACTATACACAGATACAGGGTACATTAACTTTCTGGTTGGCAGTCGGGTGAAAAAGAAAACATTGGCGTCCCCAGTTGGTTCTTTTCTATATTATTGACGTAGCCAGCTTATTAAAATAGCAATCAATTTACGTCAATAAACGTAAAAAAACTTTTTGTTAGTTAAATAAGAACCAGATCCAAAATAGCTACTTTATTAAGTACACAATGACGTATTAAAGCGAGTTTACGTAGTTGGAATGTGAATCTTATGAGAATGCACGAAGATTGCAACTCCCATTTCTGCTTGCGAAACAATTGTGATGCAAGGGAAACGAACTAGTCTTATTCTTTGGCAACTATTATTTTTAGAGATCAAATTTTTAATTTGATTTGAGAAGTTTACTACTCTTAAAATGGTAACATTTAATTTGATATAACATTATTTAATTAACATTTGTTTTTTTGTTTTTTTTTTTAAATATAAGATTGTAATTGTGTTGGTCGATTAAATGCAGAGAACAACCAAATTACTTTGCACTCTATACTCACCGAGTTAAAGTGCAGAATAAATTTACAAATCAGCGACTAGACTGCGGCTTAATATTACTTTTTATGTATTAAAGAAACGTTTATAGTTTTAATAAAATAAAATGTAATATTTTCATACATTCTGAAGTCTTATGTGGTGCTATACTAATAAAATAATTAATTGTGACGTCATCAATGATATTCATGTCAAATTAACGTCAAAATGTAATGAGTAATATGGATAAGTCTGTGCTGTTAAAAATAAAACCATAAATATATTGTAAAAACGCTCTGAATTAAATTTGTTACAGTAAATTGACATATCTTTTTATATGTTTGATATTGACAACCAAATCCTTTTAACATTGAGAATCTATTTATGTAAATAGAATGACCTTACTACATCAATAGATGTGAGAGATGCGTAGTAAACCGATATTTCATCGTTTAAGACATGTTAAAACATCGATAATAAAACCGCATACGATTTTAGTATATAAATTGTGCACGAAATTGAAATAGAACCATATCCAAGTTATACTTTCGTCGAATAATTACCACCGGTCATCAAACTACGGTTTTATTAATGGTATTCAGTCGAGTTTTTTTTTATGGCTAATAGAACGGATAAGAGGCGTCGAAGACCTATGTATTAGCCAAAAAAAGATTATATACCTCCTAGTTTATAACATCAATTTCACATTCTACCTATCAAGTTTAGTATAGTAGGAAGGTACATCGGAATAAATACACTTATTTGGGAATCATTTTCCTATCCATATAGACACCCACGTAAGTATATATTATTATAATAGGGTAAATTTTAAAAAATTATCTAGCCTTCATAGGCGTGGGGATCTCTAATTTCCTGAAAACCAACCAACTTTTTTTTCATGTTTATTATAGATAGTTTTGTAACGTTACAAAAACATTACACACCTAGTAGTTTATAACATCAATTTCACATTAACCTTATCTAGTTCAGTATAGTAGGTGGGTACATCGGAATAAATACACTTATTTGAGAATAGTTCTCCTATTCATATAGACACCCACGTAAGTATTATTAGTACAATAAGGTAAATTTTAAAAATGTCTCCAGCCTTCATAGCGTGGGGATCTCTAATTTCCTGAAAACCAACCAAGTCTATTTTTTATTTTTGCTATAGATACTGTAACGTTTCTGAAAAATCAAAGGCCGGCTCCATGGTAAATACTGTTCGTTTTAAATTGATTATAATTTGCTTTAAATCACCGAGTAGCAAAATAAGTCTTCACTTTAAATTATATACCCTTTAAAAAAGTAAATTTCTTTCACCCACTGTTTCATTCGCAGTAAAAAAAATACCCTGTAATTTCTCGGGCGTTTAATTTCAAAATCTTTGCCAATCCCGAAGGTAATTACTCGTACTTAATTTCACCAGCTAAATATAGGTGTATGTGAAAGGAAAATTCAAAGTATAAAAAAAAAGCATACCTAATTGGACGCGTTGCAAGGTACAACATCATCACCATCTCAAGCACGATTCCAATACTTACATAGGTGCAGTCTCAAATAACTCTGACAACTCCGTTCTGACAAGTTGGCCTTGGGACAACAGCAGCAGTGAACGTTTTAACGTTATAAATGTACGTATATTAAAGGGACTCATAGTCTGTAACATGTTTTTTTTTTATAAAATGAACAAAAAAATACTCAGTCCAAATTTAAACATAAATTGCACTTACACGAGACGGCAATTTATAGCTGCAACAATAGCTACCTATCTTACTCTAATATAATAGATTGCAAAGTCCTGTTGCTAGGCCATTAATGCAAAAAAAATTGCCAGTTTAAGCGCACCATTAGATTCCTGGACGATTCAAGTAATTAGCAGTCATTCATTAGTTAATTCAATTTCTTACTATTTAATACTAAATTTTGTAAATATTTTGCCAAAGTCAAAAGCGACATGTTTCAGTTCGGTTATCTAATGCCTAGCATTTTACCACCTGTATTTTTTTTAAATACCGTGTCGCCGTATCCTGAGATGTTTATGCACTCGGTGGTTTTTCTCCGTGTTTCAGTGTTTAATTGAAGACTGTCGTCGACGCCATCTAGTGAGAAACAACAATATTACTACGCCTGTTCAGATGATAAACCAGACTGCGCAAGACGGCACTTCGATTAGTTTAATTATAGGAGGATTTCCTAAGAGGGCGAAAGATAGCAACGCCGGCACATAAAGTTTGAAAAAAAAGTTATATTTAATGAATATATCGCTCATTGAATACAAAACGGACACATTACAAAGTAATATGCTCTTGCATTAGAAATCTTATACGAATAGCTTCTAATTTTAAAATGTAACACTGTCTCATTTTGGAATGTGTCCGTTTTGTATTTAATGAACGAAATATTACATCGTAAAACATCATGTCATATCTTATCTAATCTTTGTTCAAACCGCTCTAAGTTCCAAATTTAAATATACTTGGATCCACCGTTTGTCCCCTGCGCCACGGGTAAAATTTATGTGCGTTAGTGGTCACAAAAAAACCAAAGGGGAAGCGCGAGTGAAAATGATAATAATTTATTTTTCATCACACTTGCTCGTAAATGGTGTTATTCCATGCCTGTATACAGAAGGACAATGGCCAAAATTGTTCCCGCGGGAATTATGGCGAGTTTGTCATCCCTAGGGAGTAATGACTTTCTTTTTAAAATTTGCAACTCTTTCGTACATCATTTCTGACTAAGGAGGTTTAATTTTCAGCCAAAAATTAAATCGGTTTCTAATTTCATCTTTAAAAATTAGCTATAGACTAACTTACATTACACAAAACCTATACCTAACCTATTATTTTTATACCTATTTCAAGTTTATATCAACATTTATCATTAATTTTAGTAATGATAAATTTTTATCAAATTGGCTAAATCTGGCTCGAATCCAGGTCGAAACTAAACGCAGTTATTATCTGTGGTAGAGTTCACAAAAAAAATATCGTTTCCAATTATGGCGAGTTTGTCATCCCTAGGGAGTAATGACTTTCTTTTTAAAATTTGCAACTCTTTCGTACATCATTTCTGACTAAGGAGGTTTAATTTTCAGCCAAAAATTAAATCGGTTTCTAATTTCATCTTTAAAAATTAGCTATAGACTAACTTACATTACACAAAACCTATACCTATCGTATTATTTTTATACCTATTTCAAGTTTATATCAACATTTATCATTAATTTTAGTAATTATACATTTTTATCAAATTGGCTAAATCTGGCTCGAATCCAGGTCGAAACTAAACGCAGTTATTATCTGTGGTAGAGTTCACAAAAAAATATCGTTTCCATTTACGTTCCCGTTCGTCAAAAGTTATTTCTTTATATTTTGTAGAGTTAAAGTGTTTTTTCCTCGCAAATGTGATGAAAACCATTGATACACACAATGGTGTCCATTGATACACACAATGGTGCCTTCGGCGTCGGGCTTCTAACACTCTCGTTCGTTCGTTCGTTCTCTCGTCCCTTCTTACTACCCTTGATGCACAATGTACTATTTCGGGGGAGGCTCGAAGCAGGAACTCTCTGACCTATAGAGACGAAGTACAAAGAAAAGACATCCTTACCCTAGACAGATGAGGGCGATTGGTCCCGCGCGAACGACAGGAACACCTCCTCGAGCGTGGTCTCCGAGACGGAGTAGTCCTCCAGCAGCTGCGGGAAGGCGCGGCGCAGCGCCTCGATGGCGCCGAAAAGCTCGCTGTAGCGCATCGGGTCGCTTATGTGGTACTGGAGCATCGTCTGTGGGGGACATGTCGACCATCAGTAATATCCGTTACACAAGACTACGAGTCGTCCATCAGTAATATCCGTTACACACGACAACGAGCAGTCCATCAGTAATATCCGTTACACACGACAGCGAGCAGTCCATCAGTAATATTCGTTACACACGACAACGAGCAGTCCATCAGTTATATCCGTTACACACGACAACGGGCAGTCCATCAGTAATATCCGTTACACACGACAACGAGCTGTCCATCAGTAATATCCGTTACACACGACAACGAGCTGTCCATCAGTAATATCCGTTACACACGACAACGAGCAGTCCATCAGTAATATCCGTTACACACGACAACGAGCAGTCCATCAGTAATATCCGTTACACACGACAACGAGCAGTCCATCAGTAATATCCGTTACACACGACAACGAGCAGTCCATCAGTAATATCCGTTACACACGACAACGAGCAGTCCATCAGTAATATCCGTCACGACAACGAACAGTCCATCAGTAATATCCGTTACACACGACAACGGGCAGTCCATCAGTAATATCCGTTACACACGACAACGAGCAGTCCATCAGTAATATCCGTTACACACGACAACGAGCAGTCCATCAGTAATATCCGTTACACACGACAACGAACAGTCCATCAGTAATATCCGTTACACACGACAACGAGCAGTCCATCAGTAATATCCGTTACACACGACAACGAGCAGTCCATCAGTAATATCCGTTACACACGACAACGAACAGTCCATCAGTAATATCCGTTACACACGACAACGAACAGTCCATCAGTAATATCCGTTACACACGACAACGAGCAGTCCATCAGTAATATCCGTTACACACGACAACGAGCAGTCCATCAGTAATATCCGTTACACACGACAACGAACAGTCCATCAGTAATATCCGTTACACACGACAACGAGCTGTCCATCAGTAATATCCGTTACACACGACAACGCGCAGTCCATCAGTAATATCCGTTACACACGACAACGAACAGTCCATCAGTAATATCCGTTACACACGACAACGCGCAGTCCATCAGTAATATCCGTTACACACGACAACGAGGAGTCCATTAGTAATATCCGTTACACACGACAACGCGCAGTCCATCAGTAATATCCGTTACACACGACAACGCGCAGTCCAACCCTGAGGTCTAAGATGGAATGCCTCTATGCTAGTCATTTCACCGGCTGTTTTATCCCCAAACCGGAACACAACAATGCGAACACTGCTGTTTGGCGGTAGGTTAATGGATAAGATGGTGGTAGCAATCCGGACGGACCCTGCACAAGGTCCTACCACCCACAAATTATTAATATACAGGGCCCGTAATTTTCATGCCGTTGACGTAAAAATGACGTCACGCTACATACAGTATGATTCCAATTAGTATTTCGTCATAATTGACAACATTTCAAAAAAAAAAAGCATTTTTGTTTTTTCGCGTTTATGATAGCTGGTTAAAAATTAGATTACCCGTGTTTCTCGGTTATTCTTTATTTAACTTAAATTCGTCGTTAATAATTTATTAAATAAATAGTCATTAAAAAGACCGTATATACAAAGTTAGGAATACTAATGTCGTGATCTTAGCATGACATAAAAAAAAAATTTAAACCGACTGTCATGTCATGTCACTTGCCATTCTTGTCAAGCATTCGTTGCCGTTCGTTCACGAGTTTGTTATTTTGCGTTTACTGCTATGCATCTGCTTTGAGTTTCTTTCTACATAATGAGGACCGGAAGAAACCAAGATCCTTTTATAATTTGTTTTGTCCCAAGTTGCAAAAACGCGGCGTCAATAGAAATAGAAAAGCACTTTTCATATTCCTCGTGCATGTAGATTGGAATGATGTTCGATCCTAAATAAAAAGGTTCCGAAAAGTGCAATTTATATATGTGAAGATCATTCATTCGTCGACTTTGGGCAGATTACGGCTATCCGCTTTTACAAATCCTTTAGTCACTTTCATTTTAAATATCAAATTACGAGAATCGAACGAAAGCGTGTCGTTAGATTAGAAATCAAGTAATCCGTCAGACGGACAGATAAAAAATGGAAATGACATGCAGTGTTGCCAGATTTATTTGCACCTTCCCCCCTAGATGTATTTAAAAAACCCCTAGTTTCTAGAGTACGATTGATAAAAAAACCTCTGACGATTTTTGTACTTCATATTTTTCTAAAATATAAGTATTATTAATTTATTACATACAAGCTACATAATATTTACAGTTACTAAAATACTAAATTGATATAAAGTTTTTATTAGAACTTATTAGATAGGTACTTATTGGTACATTGAACTTAATTACAAAATCGTAAGTATCCTTAAAATTTGTCCAAAATGTCAGTGTAATAGTAGTGCTATTGACCGATTTTAAAAGTAATTCACCATTGGTAACAATTGTGAGAATCCTTCAGAAAATACCCTAGACAAATTTACATACATACATACACATACATAAACTCACGCCTTTATTCCCAGAGTGGGGTAGGCAGAGTTACAGAATTACCAACAACTCTAAAAGCTTGTTGATAATTCTGTAACCACATTTTGGCACACTAGACAAATTTAGTGGCATCAAAACCTCGAAAAAACCTCAACGACCTGGAAAAACCCCTAGGTTTTAGGGAAAACCTCTAAATCTGGCAACACTGATGACATGAGAGTTGAATATTTTTTTCAATTCCTATGGTAATAAATGGACTAAGGGCACTATAAGTGTATTCCTAACATTCACAATTCAACTATTTTTACTGTTTTTCCTAAATATAATAAAAACTACTGCATAAAAAAATCCAAAAATATTTTTACTGTAATCAGCAGCGTAAAATCTACAAATGGTATTTTTATTTTACTACCTTAGCACATATGAATTGTTGTCAATTATTATTATCAACCTCTTTAGTTGATCGGTATCGATGAAATAATCAGTACAATGAAGTTTAACTGAATCTTACTGTCACTCAAATAAAGAACAAATTGTCAGTTTATTAAATAATTCATACTTATGTTCATAAAATTTTAATAGTGTCTTAGTTATTGTTTTCATTTGCTATTGTTACAGGAGTTTTGCAACAAATATCCGTTTTTAATCGGAAACGACAAAAACGATTATTGTACTAATTTTAATCAAAATACAACATCAAAAATCAGAACTGTCACAACACATGCGAAAAACTAAACATATTGAAAGAGAAGAACGAAATTTAACACAAAAGGTGTTTAACCTACGAATTTTATGATGCATCAGGAGCATAGAATACAAAACAAATAGTTTCATTTACGTTTTATGTATCAAGTAGGAATTTATTTTTCTACGCGTCAATAAATGACTTGACTCAGGTTGTACATGATTAAATGATTGACGACTGATGGTTAATAATTACAATAAAGCAATATGAAATCATACTCTATGCAGCGTGACGTCATTTTTGCGTCAGCGGCATGAAAATTACGGGCCCTGTTAATATATAATTATTAATAATAATTATTAATAATTATTATTCATTAATAATAATTAATTTATTTATATTTATACCAGGACCAGTGATGTCATGTCGTAATAAGATAACATTAAAATAAATCAATTTCGAAATGCCGAGATAATGTTTAGAGCAAAAACCAATGTACAGTCGCGGAATGAAAAGGTTGACCACCTTAAGATCTGTTTTTGCTTGCTCAGTATAAGCTATCGGTATCTGCTTATCGACCGAGTATGACACATTCCGTCATAATAAATGTAATTTCACTACATGGCCCATAGATACATGGTTACCATGGTCACGTATAAACAACAGCCACTATTGGTTCAAACTGAACTCAAGTTTTTATTGGCCGTTACAAAAGTGTTGCTATGGTCACGTATAAACAACAGCCACTATGGTTAACTGAACTTAGTCTTTATGGGTCGTTACAAAAGGGTTGCTATGGTCACGTATAAACAACAGCCACTATTGGTTCAATATTATTTCTCTCGTTTGTTACCCAGTGTAAAAGGTAACATGTGCTTGCAACGCGTAAATGAATTTATTTGAAAACTGGTCAACCTTTCGCTCCACTTACTGTACTAGCTATTACCTAGTTAATTACCAGGTACCAACCAATACTAAGTATAAATACCTCGGACTGACAACTTAAAAAAAACATTTTTTTTATTAACATAACGATGTCATTCGAGGGCATACATGCATTATGCATATATGCATTGTTATAAACAAAAGCAGGAACTTTCATGGCATTTTTGAGCTGTCATTATGACGTTCTCATTTATCGACTTTCAATTATATAAATATCGACATGTTAAATTTTAATATAAACTGTTGGTAACCTTTCGTTACCCAGTTATGAAAACAATATGAAATTCAACAATTCAAAATTCAAAATATTTACTCAGTAAATAGGCCATATGAGGGCTCTTTTACACGTCGGTAATATAGGGTGAGTCTACCAGCGCTTCGGACAAGACCATCATTGCGGAGAAAAAGCGCCGCAAGAAACTCCAGCATAAGGTCATTTTTTCAATCATAAAAACATAATAGTACTTAAAACTAAGTTACATTAAGTAAAGTGATCTTCTATGTGTTTAGAAGTGAATGTTTTTCTGTAAGTCCTTTGTAGAATCGTAAACTATGCATTTGATCATGTGATGATCTTCATCAGTGTTGGGCAGGAGTCTACGCAGGTTTCTGAGTTGGTACGACGTAGCAACGCGCGCAGGTTACAGCTAGTTGTTTTATGCCCTATGAAACTCTTAACGTGTTATTTTAACATGAAATCGAAAAAGCTGCAATGGCTTAGATGTTGGAGGTCATATTTGCGAACGGATTAATTTTAAAATAATATTGTTACCCATGTAACTTTTAAATTTAATAGCATAAAAAATTACAATTTCGTTTTTTCACCTACACAAAACTTTTCTGGATGAGATTGATTTTAGCGATAAGACTTGTTGTTTACATCTACTTTTAAAATTGTCGTTATTTTTGTGTTCCGTGTTGTATCGTATCGATATACGAGTATTATTACGTATAACAGTAGTCGATAAATGAGAAGTCACTAGCGTTATTGACAAGTAATGGTTATAAACGATGTAAAAAACATAGTACAGTCATGAGATTTAATTTGGTACCCACCTTAGGTCCAAAGTCAATCTGACAACCTACAACAATAAGGTTCAGTTTCCAAAAAGTTACAAATGACTTGACTTCTCTAATGACATTGACGACTTCAAGTATATTTTTCTTGAAATGGGTCCCATTTAACTCTCGTGACGTAGAAAACAAATACTTAAGTACCTAAGTAGTGAATAAAATACCTGGTGCTGGTCCTTGAGGGTGCAGTCAAAGGTGCGGTGCACCTCCTCCTGGAACTGCTGCAGCGCGCCCCCCCCCCCCCCGCCCGCGCCGCCCTCCCCGCCGCCGTCCGGCGCTGGGGACCCACACGACACGCGCTCATTTATACAACTGCCTTTATACGAGTACAAACTAACACCAGAAATATAAAAATCTCAATGGAGTTGCCACTATTTTTTCATCTGTATGTCGTGAATTCCAATAGTAATGACAGTTTTCAATTTCTGCAATATGGCGAGGTTTTTTTATTTTTGTGGTCAGGCT
>OZ014454.1:2228992-2265008 GCA_963966035.1 Acleris laterana | reverse complement strand
AAGCTGTACTGACCGACTTCCTCGATCCAGGAGGCGGCCTCCCGGCGCGAGTCGACGACACTAAGCCCTCGCAGAGTCAGCACCAGCTCCAGGTTACTCCTGCCCGTGAGGAACTCGTCCAGCCCGAAGAACTGCGGGCAGTAGCTCAGCGAGCGCATGTACTGCAACATGCGATAAATAAATACAGGGGGAAACTCTTACATGAACTGACCTAGTGTGTTCTAGGAGTTATAGCCTTGTATAAACATAAGCAGACCTAGGAATATACGGGGCAAAACTAAATGACAGCTAGGGATTGCCTATATCGATAAACTTAATTATCGATGCTTTTCCCATAAACTAGTGATCGCTCCAAGTTTTGATTGTAAAAATAGTTTATTTTTAAAGTATGCAAATTATACAAAATAGCAACATAATTCTGGTCATTCTTTATTTTAAAAGGATTTATAACCTTCACTCATCATCGTCATATTGTTTTTACTCCTAACAAATTCTAGTCGTTTATTTTAACAACAGTAAATGGGACAGTCATTCTGAAATTCACAATACGGAAAAAATATATGATGATGATGAGTGAAGGTTAAAAAAATCTTTTAAAATAAAGAATAACCAGAATGATTTTGCTATTTTGTTTCATTGCATACTTTCAATCAAATTTTATTTTTACAAACAAAACTTGGAGCGATCACTAATATATGGGAAAAGCATCGATAATTGAGTTTATCGATATAGGCAATCCCTAGCTGTCATTTAATTTTGCCCCGAATATTCCTAGGTCTGAACATAAGTCTCCCCAAAATGTCATTCTACATTGTATGAAACTTTCCTTTTTTGTTACTAACTTTCCTTGGTTCATGGTAACAAAAAAGGAAAGTTTCATACAAATGTATCAGGACATTTTGTTATTGTTATTTAGGCTCGGCTTCATTCACCCTACCAACCTGCAATTTTTCTTGCAAATCGAAGTCGTAAATGGAACGTACAAACTTTATTAGAAATGCTCAATTAAAGATTGGGAATGAATGAGTATAACATGGATTTGATTCTATTTCAATTTCGTGCACAATTTATATATTAATAATGTGTATTTTACTATAGAGGTTTTAGCATGTCATAAATAAACGATGAAATATATCTACGATCTGCTGATGTAGAAAGGTCGTTCTCTTTATATAAATAGATCCTCAATGTTAAAAGGAATCGATTGTCAATATCAAACATAGATAAAAAAACACTATAACAAATTAAATTCAGTGAGTTTTTAACAGTAAAATTATGGTTTTATTTTTAACAACACCGACTTATCCATATTAGTCATTACGTTTGACGTTAAAGTGACATAAAATGTTTATAATCGTCATTTGTCACTTCACCGGGGATGGTGAAAGGGTTCTAACAATACCACAATCGGCTCAGGCGTTAAGAAGTTGTAGTGGAAAAAAGAATCGTACATACATACATGAACCCTGAAAACAAAACACTCCTTTTTATGGGAAGTCGTGTAAAAACATTAGGATAGATCAAACATAGAAAAAAAAACTTTCAATTAAATAAGCAGCATGCTATTTAGGGACCCCGGACCCGTATGTACTAGTAGCACCGACAGGCTGTGTTCACACAGCGCGTTACCTGGGTCCTGTCCTGCAGGTGGTAGTGGTTGGCGAACAGCGTGCCGCGAGTCGGCCGCGTCTCGCCCGTCAGCATACGGAATGTACTGGACTTGCCCGCGCCGTTCACACCGAGCAGGCCAAAACACTCGCCTGGGTACAATTGACAGGTTAGATTTTGGATGTGCGATAAACGCGCGGTTTATTTTTAACACGGCTTATCCTTGTTTCACCGATACTAATTTCATAGAACGTATCACTTCGCTGAATTTTCGTTTCATAGAAAGCTATTTTCCGTTGAACCCGTGTTGATTTCAGGTTATCTTGTGATGGTCACAAGGGTTTACATTCATGTTGCATAAAATTTACTGTCATAATTTCGTTTCGCATAGCAACCCTTGGCAGAATCATCATTTCGCATAATTACTTTCGGCATATTTTTTTTCGCATACTGTCATTTAGCACAATTGTCTTTGGCAGAATAGTACATTGGCATAGCGTTGATTAGAATAATAGTCCTATGGTAGAATAATTGTTTCGCCGAATTTTGTATGGCATACTATGTAGTTGGCATGAAGTTATAAAGCAGAATAATATTTTACTAGGTACTTCATCCTTGATTGTACCCCTAATTTTGTTGTAGTAATTATTTACTAAGCTTGAATTTATCCCACTGCTCCAATTGCAATGCGGTCCTGGCTGCTGTTATTGTACAACTTCTAACCTAACCCAACCTATTTTACTGCTAGCAGTTCGTTACTAATTATTATGCTATGGTACAATTGTGCCATAATAAATTCGGCGGAAGGTATATTCTGCTACATAAAATTCTGCGAAATGAAGGTCGGCGATATTAGTATTCTGCTATTTAAAATTCTGCCAAATGATTGTTATGCGTTATGACAGTTATGCTAAGTATACTGTTATGCTAAAGTATCATTCGGCTAAAAATATTTCTGCGTTAATTGTTCTGCGAAATGTATTTCGGACAATCGATATTATGCCAGATGAAGGGAGCCCGGTCACAAGTCTCGCCTAACCTAACCTACGTGAATCATATTTAAGAAAACCTTAATTCAACATGAGTTCAGCAAGAAAACGCTTTCTATCAAATGAAAATTCTGCGAAGTGATACGTCTATGAAATAAGTGTCGGTAAAACAAGGGGACACTTTTTAACACATTTATAACTAACTAAAAATGTAATGAAATTTTGAAAGTCAATTTTACATACATACATACATACATAAACTCACGCCTTTATTCCCAGAGTGGGGTAGGCAGAGCTACAGAATTTCCAACAACTATGATAACTTTTTGATAATTCTGTAACCACATTTTGCACACTTAAGGTCAATTTTAACCTTTTAATTATCGGATTGATTTAAAATGTTGCATATTTATGTATTTCTGATGACAATACAATGATACAGTACCATAACTGGTAAGATGATGAAGACGGCAGGTGGCCATAGGAGCTTCTCAATGGGAAATAGTAGATTGTCGATTTGTCGCCGAAAGTATCAGTATAAAATACCTCACAATATTGCGAAATATAACTAAAATATATTTCAATTGCAACTTAAGACTGCGCCGAGCGTACGCCGGATGTACAGTGGCGCCCTCATTGCTTTTATTGTGTTTTCTAATAAAACTAAAGTATTTTCTTGAAATTGGTCGGTAGCTTTTTGTACTACAAATGAAAACACAACTTATACGGTATATCACATAGTTTAATAACAATTCACCTTCGAGTTATCAACTTAAAGGAAATAAGTGGCCACCTTTTCCTATTAAGCCGACTACTTAAAGGGTAATTGTTATTAAAGTTTGTTACGTATCCCATAAATTGTGTTTTTACTTGCGCTACAAAAACGTATCGTCTGATTGCAAGGATATTCTTTAGTTAATTAGAAAACACAATAATAGTAATGAGGGCGCCACTGGACGCTTGCTCGGTGCAGTCTTAAGTAACAGTTAGGCCGCCTTCTCACTCGGCGGTATGCGTGCAGTAAAACTTACTGTCGGCATAAACACTGCGCGTTGATTGGTAGACGCCACTAGTTGCCTAGCAACCCTTACCGATTCCGTGTTTTACTGCAAGCATACCGCCAAGTGAGGAAGCGGTCTATGTGTCTTCATATTACTTAAATTTTTATACCTTTTTTAATGGAAAAGCTGATCCCTTTGACGGCATAGCATGACTTTTTGAATAAGGAGGGGTAGTTCTTGTAGACGTCGTAGCACAGCATCGACTCCGAGATCTGCTTCGTGGCTGAAGTAAACAAACTGATTGGTATACATGCAGCCCTCATCACAACATGATTAAAATATACAATCACCTGCCAAATTATATAAAAAACCTAGATAGGCCAAATATGTTTACTAAACGATTAAAATTATTCTTAACAGATGTTTCTATAACCTAAACGACTTTTTAATGTGAACTATTAATAATGTAGATCAAGAATAAATAGATTATATCAGTTTCAGTTCAGTTTATTTATTTGCAATAAATTGTATGTACAAAGATGGAAAATATTTTGTAATTAGAGCATGAATACAATTTTACCCATAAGGTGTAGCAAAGAACAAACATTAGTAAAATATAAATGTCAATATCATTAATGATTAATGATCAAACCTCGAAGTCGCGGTGGCACGAATAAAATTTAGCTAGGGACTTCCACGCGATATTATTTCATCGATAAATTGGACTTTCTTATGACAATAGTTATGTTATGACTATGAGATGGTAGGTAGTAATCATCACATTTTAGTTAATTTTCAATTATTCTGTAGGTAATCTTTACAGCTAATATGAAGTGTCACTTCCAAATAAGCATTCAGTTATCGATAAATTTTATATCGGAAGGAAGTCCCTAGTTAATTGACGTTATTGCCACCGCGACTTCGAGGTTTGTTAATGATCATTGATTATCATTATTTTTAAAGATTACTGCAATAAGTTTAATACCTCATTCATCTTATTGCAAAAATTGTGATAATGTGCAATAACTTAATATAAGGATATTTAAATAGTTAGCCCTCTCGTGTTGCTGTGCCCTTGCAGGGCGTCACATGCATACCTGTCTGTAGTTCCATCTAATGTAAACGAAATGTGACACGCAATAAATGATTTTGAATTTGAATTTGAATTTATACAGGGTGGCACATTGACATCGGTCAGTATGGGCAAGTCTCTAACTATAAAATAATATTGGGTCCTTAGTCCTTACCTATGAAATTGGCGTTTTTATTGACGTGTTTTTGTTTCGTACGGAATTTATTTATTTCAATTTTAACTTCCAAATTATTTTTAAATTTCATTAATACACTATGAACAAAGGTTTTAGATAAAATAATATGATTTAATTTCTTACTTAATGTTTAAAATTAAAGTGTGAACGCAAATCTTTTCATGTGCTGCGATTTCAAGTGTTTCAATTACGCGGAGTTTTATGAAGCTGACTATTTTTAAGTAATTAAGATATGTCTAATATAGCTTAGAAGTGTCTAATATTCCGGACAGAATTTTGTTTGGTTTGCATTTAAGGTTACTAAATAATTCGTAAAGTTAAATGCAGGAAAACCACCGTTTTCATAAAATTCTCCATTAAAACGCCAATTTTATAGGTGTAATGTAAATATTTCTCTTTTCCATTCCGTCAATCTAAAAAAAAAGTAAACCATAGACACAATATTTGTCATTTTCTTGTTTCCCGCTCGTTTGTTGTTGTGTGCTTACAAAGTATTGTATGCAACGGTGTATAACTAAGTCAAAAAACACTCGTGGCGTCTTCCTTTACAATATTCGCCTTTAGGTCATATCGTAACACACGCCACTCGTTTTTTTCGACCTGGCTTATACAACGATTGCATTAAGTACTTTTCATCACACTTGCTCGTAAATAGTGTCCTAACATGCTAGAAAAATCGACCGTAAATCCAAAATAATACCCGCGGGCCTTTTTTTACCATTACGTAACTAAAGTGCGTAATAGCTTTTTTTTTTAATATTATACTTGGACTCAAACTATCACAATACGTCAGGACCCCAATTCTTGTGCCATTCGATATGAAGTTTCATTCGAGATGAAATGTCAGTTGAATACTATTTCCTAACAATCTCGCATAATAAACTATTGATCTCATATGTCACTAGAATCGGACTCCGAACACCTGACATTATCTGTGGTAAGTCACAGACAATGATGTAGTCTGCCGCTAATAAGTTAAAAATATGATCTTTTGTCTGATTTTATTTCATTTCCTCGCAATTGTGATGAAAAACATTGTATGTTACACGGGTGGTAAAGGAAATACAAAGCTGGAGTCATTAAAGCCTCTTTAATTCTAACAGACTCTCGTTTGTAATTCTTTCTTTAGCACCCTTAATGCACAATGTACTAATACGCATCTGTATCTCACTCACGCAGCTGGATGGCCTTCTCGACGTAGGCCTTCTCGGCGCGAACGACGGGGTCGCTGCAGCGCTGCGCGGGCGGCGCGCGCCGCGCCCCCAGCACCACTTCGCGCGCGCGCGCCCACACGCCGCGCTCCGCCAGCATCAGCACCGTCTGGAGGATTAACCCTTTGTACAGTAGCGGAATTAACAGGTTGACCAGTTTTCAAATAATAGTAGTTTATGCAATAGTTGTATAAGAGAGGTCAAAATATATGAGTGGCGTGAGTTACGATGTGAGCCGAAGGCGAACATCGTAAAGGAAAGCGCCACGAGTGTTTTTTGACTTAGTTATACACCGTTGCATACAATACTTTTTCTACGACTAGGTTTCAAATGAAATGCAAAATTAAGCGAAAAAACTTACAAACAAACGAACGAAGTAAAGAACAACAAACGAGCGGGAAACAAGAAAATGACAAAATATGTGTCTATGGTTTACTTTGTTTTTAAATTGACGGAATGGAAAAAAGAATTATTTACAATTCCAAAACATTTTAATTTGACCAATCAGAATACTTCACTAAATTAAATCCACCAATCACAATACACATCGACTGTCAAACGGAACGATAGGTTCTTTTAGGTACGTGTTTCTCTTTAACTAATTTAAATCTTTTAAAAAACTTTGTAATTCGTATCAACCAATCAGAATACAGCTATTTTAAAATCGACCAATCAGATAACTGAAATCATTTCTCAAAACATTAGGTGTTTTATAGTCCCTATTTCACAATCGTTAAAATATGATTAACAGGCTACACTTAGTAATCTGTGGCGTATCGTTAGGGCGACTTTACGACACCGAAAGCTGTTATGGGGAATAGAGTTATAGGCCCGTATTTATAGACTCATCTCAATCCGTGAACTGAGACCTTCTCAATTGAGATGGTCTCGATAAGTAATCCTGGAGCTAGGATCGTTTCTAATTAATAAACTCATTTTGAGAAGCTCTTACATGAGATGATCTTACCTGAGATTGTGAGGGTAAGTACTTCTGATGACATTTTTGAACGAAACGACGAAACGTTTTGAGTATGCATGGTTTTTTAAAATATATGTTTTGCGTTTAGACATGACAGGTAAGATACGTGAACCATCATAAATTCGTTTTTTCAAGGTATAATCAAGAAGCAAGTCGTTATTTTAAAAGCATTTTTTAAACTAGTTTTCGGTTTATGTATATTATCATATAAGGTGAAGGGATGGAGGCCTTTGTCCAGCAGTAGGACATTATAGGCTGTTAAATACAAATACTTAATTCCTTTATTATTGAATAATACTTTTTCAATTAAAATTCAGATGCAGTTTACCTGTTTTATTTTTTCATGTTTTATAACAGTGGTTAGCACAAGTGGTTTTCTCAGTTGTCACTCATTGATTTGGTTTGTTTTAGAGAAGGTAGAGGGGTTACCAAGCGACAATCCTTCTCGGTACATTCTGTAATATTATGGAATCGGCTACCGACTGGCATTAGGCAATCACAAACGGTAGACTCCCTAAAAGGCAAATTAAAGAAGTTCTGGCTTGACTCTATCTCCTAAATATCAATTATCCTCTAGGTATGTAAAATGTAGTTTATGTATGTATATTTAACTATTAATATGTATACCTATTTCTATATCTATTTATGAAGGTATTTGAATGTAGTTTTATTTTAAATCTATTTATATAAGTTTTATTGGATACTAAATGTGTTATATTCTTCTTCTTGTACACTTGTTTACTCGTTGCACAATCGTTCACTCTTCTCAATCTCTCAAGGGTTAGCTGGAAGAGATCCCTTAAAGGGATAAGTTCGCCTTTGTACATATTTCTATATTAATTGTATTGTTATGGTTTTTCTTTTGTACAATAAAGTGTTTATATACATACATACATACATACAATCAAGTTGCAGGCGACTTGTGTTAACTGTTCAGCAAATTAAACTGTCTGTCATTGCACCTATACACATATATGGGGTGACATAAAACTTAAATGCCACCCAATTGCACAAACATTTGTTGGTAATAGCACCGTTCACAATAATAATATTCATCTATGTTAGCACTGGAAGGAATCCCTGCAATATTTTTGTATTTACATACAAATACTTTATCCCATTAGGACACTTGTCACTTTCCAATTACCAGTGCACTTAGGTGACATTTAATTTAATTATGTAATGTTTGTGCCAGTCTCTTCTTTAAAGTTAGGTAGTGGAAGTTATTACATCACAGTTGGGACTATCCAGATCATAGTTATCTAATTTTAAATATATGTAAAACCTAAATTTATAATGCCTTACGAGGATAGAGATTTATGTTTATAAATTTAAGTTAACATATTTTAAATCAGAATCAAGTTTGATGTTATTAGTTAAGGTACCTATGCAGATACTTAAAATCTGAGAACACTGATCAAAGTTAGCCGCATTATTCATTAATAATATTAACATTCATATAATATAATATAAACGCCAAAACATACCAACAACCAATACCATTACCACAGATCCTTGTTGACTTGGTGTTTATAAAAGTAGTTTATATATATGTGAGAGCTAAATATCGTTATTTCATTGTACTAAAACATTCAGCGCTGGGTTTCTGAATTCCATGGAGTGTGGAGAAAAGTTACAGAGTTCAGAAAGCTTGTTGTTACGTTATCTTATGCCTCTGAATCTTAGGCTCCAAATACTTTCATTTTGCGAAGAGAGTTAAATAGTGTAGGAGTACCTACATATTATTATGCATCAACTTTCAAACATAAAGGTCACCAATAAATAAAACTACTATTAGCATGTATTGTTTATTTCATAAAAAAGTCTCTAAGTTTTACATATTTTCAGTTTTCAAAATCAACTCGATACCTAATATTATTTGTAATTATCTGATTCACAGGTTATACCATACAAATACTCTTTATTGAACACCAAAAACACCGAAACAGAACAGTACATTTAAATTATAGACATACAACAGCAAATTGTTAAATAGCGATCCCACTTATTATCTAATCAATAGCCATCCTGTTTTATAGCTGCAACAGGTAAAAATAACAGGATTAACCACATTTAACTTGAACTAAACATATAAATTTTTTACAACTCCTATTTCTAATGATTTTTTAATATTCCCAAGTTATAAACTGTGTTATCCTTTTTTATGATTATCATCATGTTCTCCAGCAAAAATAGACCATGATGTTTGTTCACTTGACGTTATACAAATCACACAATGTTTAAATGAAATATTGCACTTCTGAAGTACAAAACTTATTGCAGCGGTTTGAGAAAACTAGGCAAAAAAATTACATGTCTAAATTTTTTCATATCATGGAACTAATCAACACACTAAACTTCACTTATATGAGGTACCCCTTTTATGTAGAACAAGACAAGACATACTGCGCTGGATCATCATAATGCAAATAATCTAACCTATAGCCTATTAGATGGTAAGTTGCGGTATGTAACTACATAGTATGAATACACAGTAGCATGAAAAAAGTAATAAAAACTATTATCTTTACATTGAAGTAGACCAAATGAAAATGGGGTAAGTATCCTTTTGCATGACTTTTATCTGAAGTTACTTTATTCAAAGACAATGATTGTTTTATAAGAAAGGATAATTTATATTGAATACATTAAAAACTGAATCTTGAAATGAGTAACATTGTGAATAATTTTATTATACCTGATGGACATAAATCTGTTTGGCAATTGACAAGCGAAGTCGTCAATGCGTCGGGCCGGCTGTTGAGATTCGTGAACACTGACTTCTCAAAATATCCAAATTTCACCGTTTTTAGCGTCTTGATTTTTTCCGGCGAACCTTGACATGTTATCCAAGTTTCACATTATTGAACTGACGACAACCTACAAAACGACATAAAGTTATAAACACTATCTAATCACTTCAAAATGATTGAAACAGGTTCACGATTAGTTTTCACAAGTAGGTACCTAGGTATACTTTTTGCACCTTATTTATGTCAGGACGCGACATTGTACATATCTCACTGTTGGGTCAATCAACTATTCTTTGTACATATCTATGTCCCTATGACACAAACGTAGTAAAGTTAGGTGAAACAAGAAATTTATTATAAATTATTTCTAAAACGGGTAATCAGAACTCGCATTATTTGTATAAACTACGATTTAACTCTAAATTGTTTAATTTTATTAACTTAACTTATAGTAACATAGTGGACGAAATACTCGTCCGATACAAAAATGTTGCTGTCCCCAAACCAATTTTGTCAAGATTTAACGCTTTCTTTCAAAAATACTCTTAACATCAATTTAAGTTATTATTTTTTACATAATCTACAATATTTTTGCAAACATAAAACATACAGATCATATTTTTTAAACAAAATAAACGTCATTAAAAAAAAAAACAAGATTTGTCCTCATATTCAGAAACAAATTGCTGTCCCCTAAGTTACCATTCAAGTGCTTTTAGTAATAAAACATAGATGGTTCTAGCAGTGCTCTAATAGTGTATTTAGTAGTCTGTGACTCACGTCATGCCATTCCGCCATCTTGATTTTTCACCGCGTCCCCCTCAGTTGTGAACAAATCAGTACATGGTGAAGGTGTGTTTATTCGGTGTCCCCCGAGTTCCGGCTCACAAATTGGTAAGTACACATTATTTTACTTGAAAACTTCTTGTCAATTGTTGTAATTGAGTGTGCTTACAACAGTTGATAAACCTTCACGTGTCTGCTAATACAGGAAAAAAGTACGAGTGAATAACCTACAAAATGTCCCCTAAGTTACCTGTCCCTAAAGTTACTATAAGCGGTAACTTAGAAGACACGGTGGTAACTTAAGAGACATTTTGTATGTTTCTAAGATGTATGACCTGTTTTGTAGCATATTTGAACTCTTTTAATTGAAAGGGATCTTATCTTATTATACATTTATTATTAGCGGTAGATTTTGTGAAGGTTTGTAAAAAAATACTTAATTAATTGGTTGCAGGTAAATAAAAAAACATGGCTCTTAAAGCCGCCGAAAAACAAAGGCGATACCGAGATAAACTTAAGAAAAATCCAGAGAAGTACGAAGAAAGTAAAAAGAAACTAAGAGAGTATTTTAGTAACATTAGAGAGAGTATTGATTTTAGTAACAAAGTTCTATATTTCATAAGTCTTGTATTGTAGTTTGTCAATAAATTATAACTTTCTTTGTTTTTCTTTTATTTAAACATTAGTAACATAAGAGACGTTTTGGTAACGTAAGAGACACTGCAAAATAACTATTCTCCTAAGTTACCAAAATGTCTCTTATGTTACTCATTTGTCCCTAAATAAGTAAAACGTTAAATTAAAATACCGTACATGATTTTTAATCTCTTTCATACAAATTTACGGTGATTACTACATATCAAATAAAATATTACAGGAAAAAAATACCCTGTTGTTCTATTTTGCCAATTCCTTAATTTATTTTGAAAATAAACTTGCTAAATGTTGTTTGATAACATAAGAGACACAATATCACGGTTTAATTTGCAAATAATCTTTATGTGCCTTTCATTGTAATTAAAGAAGATATGTTTTGATACAATACTTTCTGATACAGCTATTTTCAAACAATAAGATCGCGTTTTATTAGTAAAAAATATATTTATTAGATGGTCACGTAGGAGACAAAGTACAGGGCATCAAAGGAAAAAACCTTGTAAAAAATTGTAAATTAAAGCAAAAACTGCACTGCCAATGACTAAATTATATTATCCTGGTATTTACTTTTATTTTAACATCAACTAATACTGGTTATTTAAACATTTTATTTTTATGTTTTTTGTTAGAATTTGACCTACAAATTGTACAAAGAATAGTTGATTGACCCTGTTATTACTAGTTGATTGTGTGTAAGTTTTTAAACAATTCACTCAGTTTTCATTTAAGTATCAAACAATAATAAAACTTTGCCGCCTCGGCCTTGTCTTGTCTGTCACGATGATTGTCAATGTAACAAAAACACTCCCCTCCTCTTTACTTTAGCAACCCGTTTCACGAAATGTTTCGTTACTTTACTTTCATTTCAATAATTAACAAAATACTTAATTAGCTTTATTGGTTTTCTAAACAGCAGTAAAGTAAAATATTACAAGCATTGTGGCTATGATGCAAAATTGTTGAATTTAGGTATTAGCGTTAGATGGGTAGGTTAGTTTAGTACCCTAAATATTAGTAGGTATATTACATAACTAGAAATGCATTTGACTGTTTTTATGACATGATTGTTTTTTTTAATACATTATGAATATAAAATAACTAGGTAATTAATGTAAATTGTAGGTACTTACCTATGAGAAATGAGCCCGTGTGGAGGTAAATCTTTCGCGCCTCAGGGTGGCCTTAAGTATTGTGATACAAAGACATCGGGCTATTATGTTGTCGTCGGCTTGGTCGGTATCTCTCTCGTAATCTCTATACGTAATATAAAATATCTAGCACTCACAATAATTTCACTTAAACACAAGACAAAACACACAACTTTTGAAGGCAATTGTACCTATTTAGCGGCAAACTCAAACATAATATTTAGGTATTATTGTTATTGAAAACGTTTTAGGTATAAATATTTGCCTCTGAGAATGTAAAAATAACACTTTATTGTATTTAAACCGATTTATCTGATAAAGAGCAACCCATATGTTCGACTCTGTTGCAGTGCGTCCGCCATTTTTTCATAGTTGAGATGGTCTCAAGTCACCAACAGACCATAATCAGGATCAGGATTAGTTCCTCATACAAAATGACCGTCGCATCTGATCCGAGGATTACGATTCACGTATCGAGATACGTTTATAAATTAAACCTCAGTCTTGTGACGCATCTTGTGACGGGCATCTCAGCTGAGATGAGTCTATAAATACGGGCCATAGACTTTTCTGAAGTCATATTATCTATGTTCTTATAATAGTGTTCGTGACTATGTAAAAGACTAATAAAAGTACAGGAGTAGAAAAATTCATTTTCATCACACTTGCTCGTAAATAGTGTCCTAACATGCTAGAAAAATCGACCGTAAATCCAAAATAATACCCGTGGGCCTTTTTTTACCATTACGTTACTTAAGTGCGTAATAGCTTTTTTTTCAACATTATACGTGGACTCGAACTATCACAATACGTCAGGACCCCAATTCTTGTGCCATTCGATATGAAGTTTCATTCGAGATGAAATGTGAGTTGAATACTATTTCCTAACAATCTCGCATAATAAACTATTGATCTCATATGTCACTAGAATCGGACTCCGAACACGTTTGACATTATCTGTGGTAAGTCACAGACAATGACGTAGTCTGCCGCTAATAAGTTAAAAATATGATCTTTTGTCTGATTTTATTTCATTTCCTCGCAATTGTGATGAAAAACATTGTATGTTACACGGGTGGTAAAGGAAATACAAAGCTCGAGTCATTAAAGCCCTCAGCCTTCGGCTTCGGGCTTCTAACAGACTCTCGTTTGTAATTCTTTCTTTACCACCCTTAATACACAATGTACTATTACGCGTTGCAAGCACATGTTACCTTTTTACACTGGGTAACAGACGAGAGAAATAATATTGAACCAATAGTGTCTTGTTTATACGTGACCATAGCAACCCTTTTGTAACGACCAATAAAGACTAAGTTCTGTTAACCAATAGTGTCTTGTTTATACGTGACCATAGCAACCCTTTTGTAACGACCAATAAAGACTAATTTCAGTTTGAACCAATAGTGGCTGTTGTTTATACGTGACCATGGTAACCATGTATCTGTGGGCCATGTAGTGAAATGACATTCATTATGACGGAATGTGTCATACTCGGTCGATAAGCGATACCGATACTGAGCAAGCAAAAACAGATCTTAAGGGGGTCAACCTTTTCACTCCGCGACTGTACAGACATATACTCATACCTTCATTCTTAGAGTGGGGTAGGCAGAACTACAGAATTACCAACAACTCTTAATTCTGTAACCACATTTTGCACAATTAGGCTAAGATGTTTACCAATAAACAAAGGACAGAAAGAACATTGTCACATCACTAGTCTGTAAGAAACTGTCAAGTGCTACCTAAATGCCACGAGTTAGCGATGTGTAGTAATGATACATGAACGGTATTTAGATAAAGTAACAGGTGCCCGTGAGTTGAGTGCCCCATAAGAACACAATTTAGGAGAGAGAAAACGTTTCTTTATTTAATATAACGTGAGTACCAACTTTTATCGTCAGTTGTAGAATTAACCGAACGCGTTTTTAATAACAGAAAACTGTCCTTCAATTTAACATTCCTTTATCTCGTATCGTAAGTCCTCTATTATGCGCCTTTGGCTCGTTTCATTTCACACTCGTGTTTTAAGGAGTCTCATTATGTATCAGTTACATAAACTACTACTTTGTTTCGCACTGCAAATACAAAACTAAATCATTGAAAGACCACTTACTCGGCCGAGTGTGGCATACTTACCATGTAACCTATAAACTGCAGAAGCATAATAACACACTCTCTCTTGGGTGACGTTTCGTCGAAATGGGTGTAGCTCACATCCTGCGATTCTGGAAAACCAAATGAACCCTAACTTCAAACTTTATCACTAAAAACAAATAAAATATCAAAAATCGACGGTTCAGATGCTTTAAGTCCACATCTCGTTAGGACTAGGCAGCGAATACGACCAGATCGTTTTGCGACTACATCTCAATCTGACTACATCGCCTTGTGCCTAGATCGCAATACGACCAGATCGCTTTGCGACTACATCTCAATCTGACTACATCGCCTTGTGCCTAGATCGCAATACGACCAGATTGCTTTGCGACTACATCTCAATCTGACTACATCGCCTTGTGCCTAGATCGCAATACGACCAGATTGCTTTGCGACTACATCTCAATCTGACTACATCGCCTTGTGCCTAGATCGCAATACGACCAGATTGCTTTGCGACTACATCTCAACTTGACTACATTGCCTTGTGGCTAGGTCGCAATACGACCAGATCACTTTGCGACTACATCTCGATCTGACTACATCGCCTTGTGGCTAGATCGCAATACGACCAGATCGCTTTGCGACTACATCTCGATCTGACTACATCGCCTTGTGGCTAGATCGCAATACGACCAGATCGCTTTGCGACTACATCTCGATCTGACTACATCGCCTTGTGCCTAGATCGCAATACGACCAGATCGCTTTGCGACTACATCTCAAAAAGTCCCGAGTTGCAAAGTGACCACTTCGTTTGCGTTACTAGGTAGGTTAGGTTCGTTAGGTAACTTCAAATGCCCGAAGGGAAAATTGCCCAGGAATAGCCCGCGGGGCTGCGTCGACATTGCTAAGAGACCTAAGACGAAAAAAATAATTTGGTAATTTAGTGACTCAGATTTTTTGAGATCTACAAAAAAAACTCACCACAGCACTCCTTGGCATCAAAGCCCTTCTCAAACACGGGCAGGTTTGGGCATCTGTTCCGGTTGAGGTTACAGTACGCGTTAAGACTCGCCTCCCGGGTGCTCTTGCAGATGGCCAGCGTCATAGTGTGGGGGGGAAAGACGAGCGAAGCCAGCTGGAGGAACTTGTACGTGATGCCCGACGTCTCTTCAAGGGTGTTGGTGACTACTTGCATGAGGGGGGTTAGGAATCCTGGAAATTATTTGCTTTTTATAGTAAAACCAGTGGTATTCAAATAGGTATATAAATAGTACAGTAGCTACCCCATAGAAAATACCGTCTTCTAGTCTCTTCAGATAATGAAAGATAATAAATTATACATACTACATTTAACTTTAAAAAAAGTAGGCCTGAGGCATATGAAGAAGTTAAGTATTTTAGTGCATTGAACATCAAATAACGAGCAATACAATGACAATGACAAGGTTCTAACAAGAATGCTTAACACTTTTATTGGATGACTGTAATGACTGAAATTGGTACTTTAAGTACTTCATTACGTTACAATTTCCTTAAAATTAAGTTTACCTCGTAAGGCACTACGGCTCAACTTTCAAACTACGCTAAGAACTAGCTCGATTCAACGAGCGTTTTTAGAAAAGCCAGTCGATCCGTTTGCGAGCTCCGATGCCACCGACAGTCATGACTATAGGGCGGACGATGGATGCAATATGGTAACAAAAGCATAAGATGGATAAGACTTTTATTAAATTTCGAGTAATATTTGTGTCTAAAAATACATGCAGTTTTTGTTATACATATATCAGTAAGTACGTAATACCTCTATACTCGTTAGATATAATTAGTATTTTAAGAAATTACTTGCCTCTTGTAAATTATCACATCTTCAGAGTCTGAAGACTATGAAGTGTCTGTAGAAATCTATTAATTCTATTATTTATTACAACAATAAAATAATGTAACTATTTTACAATTAAGTTCTCTTTTTCAAACTAATTGTAGTCATATCCATATTACGTATATCGTTTGACATGATTTTGACGTAATTTGCATGCTTCGTCCGCCCATTAGTCGTGACCCACACTTATGCCCGTATTAATAAACTCATCTTAGCTGAGACCCCGTCACAAGATACGTCAAAGTAAACGTCAAACCATAGAAAACTGTCATTGTTGACGCAACTTGAGACGAGGATTAAAGTCGAGATTAGTTTATTAATACTGGCCTTATAAATGGTCTCCCGAACAGACGAGGCCTACAGTAGCTGTATATTCGCTTGCAATGTAAGTGACTCTTAAAACTTGTGCGGTAATGATACATCATCATGTCATTTTTGAATTTTGAGTTTTGCCTGCCCTTGGCTGTTCGCAAGGTGGGCGCCTTGAACTGAAGTCGGCATTTGGTTTTGAATTAAGTATTGTTGGACGCCGACTTCAGTTTGACTAACATAGGATGATTTGAAAGAGGTGTTTTTTTATTTCATCACTATTTGCCATGTTGACACTTCGTTGCATAAATACTAAAGGGCCACAAATCAAAATGTGTTTGTTTTGCATTTAAATTCGGAATGCTATATACTTTAAGTTTTAAATCAAACGATATCTGTTTTTGTTTTGTGGCGCTTTTGTATTTAAGCAGCGACTTGTCCGGTGTTGTTGTAAGCGCGTTGTCTGTTCGGGAGTCCCGTGACCCCCCTTTTTCCGTAAAGGGGTGAACACGACGTACCTAAGAGCAAGATGACGACGAACAGGAGTGCGCCGGCGCCGCGCTCGCCCAGCGCCGTGCTCACCACGTACACGAAGGCCAAGAACGAGAGTACGCCCATCATCACGCTGACCGAGAACGACACTGAAAGCAGGAGTTCATCATCAGACCTAGGAATATACGGGGCAAAACTAAATGGCAGCTAGGGATTGCCTTATTTTTTTTTTTTTTTTTTATGGCATAGAGAAGACAAACGAGCACACAGGCCGCCTGATGGTAAGTGGAAACTGTGACCCATAGACATTCACATTCACAAGACTGCAATGCAATCCTAAGACTGCAAATGCGTTGCCAACCCTGAGGACTAAGATGGAATGCCTCTATGCTAGTCATTTCACCGGCTGTACATACATACATACATTAAATCACGCCTGTTTCCCAGAGGGGTAGGCAGAGACCACTTCTTTCCACTTGCTACGATCTTGACAAATTTCTTTCGCTTCTTCCACATTCATACATCGAGTCATGCACGCACGTCGGTTTCGGGTACTTAAGATTCGGCCCTTTTCCAGTATTTCACCGATTTGACTCGAAAAAGTACGCCTAGGGCGGCCCCTTCCGACCCGTCCACTCACCGGCTGTCTTATCCCCAAACCGGAACACAACAATGCGAACACTGCTGTTTGGCGGTAGGTTAATGGATAAGACGGTGGTAGCGATCCGGACGGACCCTGCACAAGGTCCTTACCACCCGGGGAATTATCGATGCTTTTCCCATATACAAGTGATCGCTCCAAGTTTTGATTGTAAAAATAGTTTATTTTTTAAAGTATGCAAATTAAACAAAACAGCAACATAATTCTGGTCATTCTTTATTTTAAAAGGATTTATAACCTTCACTCATCATCGTCATATTGTTTTTACACCTAACAAACTCGAGTCGTTTATTTTAACAATAGTAAATGGGGCAGTCATTCTGAAATTCACAATACGGAAAAAATATATGATGATGAGTGAAGGTTAAAAAAATGTCTCCTGGGTTACGGGACAGAATAACAACAACAAAAAGTGGATCCACCCATTTCTCTAAAGTCTGTTCCTATTCATTCGGTCACTCATATAAACAAATCAATTTACCGTTATTACTCCATATTCTTTTAAATACCTTAGCCCACGTATTTGGCATAGACAAACACACAAACATAAAACTAGTTTGTCCGGATCGCCACCACCATCTTATCCTTAAACCTACCGTTGAGCAGCAGTGTTCGCATTGTTGCGTTCCGGTGTGGAGATAAGACAGTCGGTGAAATTACTAGCATATATTCCATCTTAGTCCTCAGGGTTGGCAACGCATCTTAGAATTGCCGTCTAAGCATTGCAGTATTGAGTATGCCAATTTCTATGGGTCACAGATCCCACTTACGATCAGGTGTATTTTTAGCTCGTTCGCCATCTACATTACATACATACATACATAAACTCACGCCTTTATTCCCAGAGTGGGGTAGGCAGAGCTACAGAATTACCAACAACTCTAAAAAATTGTTGATAATTCTGTAACCACATTTTGCACACTTAGGCTAAGATGTTTACCAGTGTATTAGTGACAGGTTGCAAGCCCATCGCCTAACAGTACTATACGCCTTTATTCCCTTAGCCGTCTCTTACGATATCTACGGGAAGATATGGAGTGGCACGTGGCACTATTCTAACCCGGCAACCACACATCTACATTGTAATTTTTTTTTTTACTTACCTAAAAACCCGGACTGATTCAAGGTATGATCAGTGTCCAGGGCTACCGCCGCTATAATAGTGGGCAGCAGCGGGCACAGTACCGCGAGGTAGAAATGGGCCGTGAGAGTGATCCCCCAATACAGCAGGGCGGGGCAGCCGCACATTAGGTGTATATGCCGCGTGCCTGCCGCGCGCTCTCTGCACGGCAGGGCCACGTTGCTAGTCAGCAAGGATAGGATCACTGGAAATAAAATAAAATGTCGTATATTTGAAAAATGCATGCTCAAGAGACTAATAAATTTTGCAAATAAATACTAAATAATGAAGAAGAAACAACACGGTTTTACAAAAAAAATAAATCGACTAGGGTAAATCGTTAATAACAGAACTGGCCACTTTAGAAAGTGTCAGTTAGTTACTAGCTATCAAATTTGTTACTGACGCTATTAGTTACTGACGCTATTAGTAAAGATACTTGGATAGTACTCCGGGTCTAGATATTCTAGTTTAATCGCAAAAATGTGAGCAAATCTCTTGCTTTACACATTTTATTGCAAAGCGGCCAGTTACCGGAGGGTGTCCAGTAATAGGCGATTTACCCTACTTCAGCAATCTTTTCACTACTAATATTGCCTAATAAATAAATAAATAAATAAACAATAACTATATTACTACCGGGCTTCTCCTTGATCTACCAAAAGTGTTTGACTGCGTCTCACGTGAAATACTGCTATTGAAATTAGAGATGATAGGGATCTGAGGTCCAGCACTTTAATGGATATCTTCCTATGATAGACGACGGTGCGTTGAAGTGAAAGGCATGAACGGCAATAGAGAAATGATAACCTATTGCTTAGAATACAGGCATCAAAAATATGGTATCCCGCAAGGAAGCGTTATAGGTCCATTCCTCTTTTTGTTACACATTGTTGACTTCACTGACATGAGAAAACATAAATGTATTTTATACGCGGACGACATTACTATTATATTTAAACCTCTTAAATTAAAATTAAGTATCATGAGAAAAAAATTAACAACACCATTGATAATTTAAAACGATGGCTTAATTTTAATAATTTAAAAATGAATCTTAATATATTTTTTTTACAATTATATAAATGATTTACTTAACTAAACATTTAATTATAATTTAAATATAACGAAGGTATAATTTCTAGGATTAACTATAAAAGAAAACCTTAATTGGAATATGCAAGTTGATAAATTTGATAATGTAACAACCCGAATAAACAAATATGTTCACGTCCAAGCAAATTAGAAATGTTGCAAATCCATAAACTGAAACACTTTTTGTACCATATACCATGTTTTTAGCAAATAAATTATAATGACTAAAACCATCTTTAGTTTATTTTAAAATAGGACAATCTTAAATGTCAATATAAAGATTATAATTATTAGTAAATAGCGACTGCATGAATTCTATAACCAAGTTACGCCACCAAAATCCTATCTCCAATAGTAACAGTGTCAGATAGAACTTACCAAAGCTGATGGAGAATGCCCACATCAGCAGCATGACTTGACTCTTAGGGTGCACGATATCATCAGTGATTGACGCCATGTAGACGCCCTCTATGGGCTGGTTATAGGTGGTGATGGAGCGTCCGTCCGCGCCGCTGGACAGTTGGGCGGCCAGCAAGTTGGACAGCAGGTTAACTGCTACAGGCGCCGCGTGTTTGACGGTAGTGGTGTATAGAGCCTGGGAATGGTTTGATATAAAGGGGCCACATATGACAAAGTCGGCAATGTTCCGGGATACAGTGGAACTTTTAATACTGATCAGTAAAGTGACATCTTCGGTGTTGCAAGTTAATGGTGAATAGTAAATAATGATGCGAATTACTAGATTAATTATAATAAAAGTTTTTTTTTTAATTGGGAAACAATTTGTTGTATTATAAAATAGGCATAAATAAATAAAAACACTGCCTTACTGCTTCACGTTCTTAAGCTAATGAGCAATGACCAAATGTGGCGCAAAAGTGTTTGAGCCGGAGTTTTAACTTTTCTTAGGCGGATTCGACCAAACTGGAATAAGACTTAATCCGAGAATAGTCTATACAAATTCGGCGTTTAATCTAGGTATAACATCTTATTCCAGTTTGGTCGAATCCAACCTAAGTGTATAAATTCCATACTCCGAATGTTTATACTTGTCAAGATATAATTCCGATGTTTCGAAAGGCTTAATTTTTTCTATCCAATATGGTGCGCCAAAACTTTCCTCACCCTCCAAACTACTTTTTGGGACCCTGTATCTACTTTCTCCTTAAAATATTATGATAGATTTCAAATGTGAACGGTTGAGAGGATATTTTTATCTACAGTAATATTATAAAGAGGAAAGATTTGATTGTTTGTTTGAATTGAATAGGATTTGAAACTGAAGGTCCGATTTGAAAAAATCTTTCACCATTAGAATCCTACATTATCGATCGCTGATGAACATAGTCTGTTTTATGTTTAAATAACTATCTTCCACAGATGACACAGGTGATCTCCAGAACCTTGAAACCTATTCGAAAAATTCATTCACCATGTAAAGGGTACGTTATGCCGGATGGACATAGACTTAATTTGATTCCGTTAAGACTGCGCGAAGCGAGGGCAGGGCGGGGCAGTATGAAGTAGGATTTAGCATTGTTACCTTAGCATCAGTGTCGTTAAGTTCAAATCCGACGAGGTACTGGTTGTAATCCAGAATGTCGCGTTTACCGATCTCGAGTATAGCTGTAAAAATAATAGAATATATAACTATTTGAATCACAGACCTCGGAATTATCGAGGCAATGACAAATAAATATCAATTAATATTAGGGAACAATATCACACAAGTTGAACTAGTCATATTGACTTTTTTTATGTTCGTCGAGTTCTGTTTGTAACGCTCGGCTTGAGGATTTTAATTGTAGTGTCGTTCTGCAAGATTATCCTTGCAGAATCTGGTTTTCTTAGCTTGCTTATCGTGAGAATTGTTTTAAATCGTCCCGGTACAGGTCGAGTCGACACCGTCGTTGAACTGCTACTGCCACGTACCTTCAGCGACGTCTTCAGTTTGTTCGAAGTGCACCTTGTCGTAGCCCGCTCGCAGCGTGGCCAGCGCGGGCCCGTCGGCCCGGTAGAGCGCGCGCCGGTGCGCCATGTCCCGGTACAGGTCGAGCGTCAGCGCCAGCGGCTTGCCGCTCGGTGGCACCGCACCGCTGTCATTGAACAGGTTCGTGACCAGCCCAATGAATAGGATAGGGAGGATGATTTGCTGAAATAGAAACGTCATCGTCAACATCGTGACAATTGAAACACTACGTAAGTCTATTCCCAAATATCTCCACGACGACAGACGCGCGTGGGCTAATGTTTAGTCCACAAGAGATTTTTTTGTAAACACCTCCACCATAATTAGTCGTATGATCTTCGCCAGTTCCTGCGCTTTTGTGATCGGATAGTGTCACCCACACGCCAAGCACTTTTCAAAAGGTATGCAAAATTGAAACTAATCCATTCGAAAATAAGTCTATTCTGAACTGTGACTATAGGCGTCGTTGGCGTTAAAAAGGTAAAGAATATAACAATAAACCGACCATAATTTCCATGCCAAAAAAAATATCTAAGACTTGTCGTTTGCTTTGTGCGTGATTTGAGAAGAGTATGTCACTCAAGATCAGTTGATTAAGCCCTAAGGGCAAATACTTACGAGTATGAGGAAGGAGTATATCTTGGAGGTGATGTAGTAGTACTGCCTCTTTAGCAGCACATTGACCTGTCGCACATGGCGCCGGAAACAGGTCAACTTCTTGTAGGGCATCTCTGTAGCAAAATGTTTTTCAGAGTGTGTGTAACTGCCTTAACTCTGAGACATTTTTGACTGTTAACTCGCTATTTTACTTGTGTATAAAAATACGTCTCTGAGGAACAACTCGAATTGTCATTATCTGACTCTGAGTGCGGCCGGTCTTGAATTCGACGAAGTGTTTTTCAAAATTTTCTTATTTTAATAAGTATACATTTACCAATAACTACAAGCAATTATTACTCATAATGACAGCCTCACTTCTTTATACGAGCTCCTTAACGCCTTGTTGGCAAAAAAGGAGTGGAGTGACACCTTCATACGTTTTTTTTTCTTTTCTTGATAATCTAGTTTATTTAACTCAATGAATAGAACACAAACATTCCAAATTCAAAATTGAAAAAAAAATTGACAGCTGCCAGTATTATTATGTTTTATATTTTAAAGTAAAAGTTGAACACACGAGGTAGTGCTTTTCTCAAAAAACGCAAGAAAAAAATTGTGTTGGAGTAAAATTTGCTTCCTCTTTTATTTTTTTTGCTTTACAATTAAAATCTTTATCGCTTGAACTCTTTTTTTGAATTTCATACAAACAGAAACTTCAAGTGAAATAAGTTTCTGACATATTTTTTTTAAGAGGAGTTTTTTGCCAGCTGTACTTTTTTTTGCACAGTCATCATCTACGTCAAAGACAGATTTAACAAGCCCTTACACGACGGGTTTATCATGTGTAATTTAGGAGTCCTCATGGCCACCCTGAGTCTCCATCATCAGATCACCCCGATGGTACTATATTATTGTATTTTCATCAGAACTAAATGCGTATGCCAATTTTCAGCTTGATTGGAAACCGGGAAGCGGGTCAAATATAAATTGCAAGATTTGATACATACATACATACATTGCAAGTTAAATAAAAGCTTGTAAAAACCATAACTCTTTACCGCCTTTATGTTTATAAATAGGAGAAACTTTCTTTTTAAACACCACATGCTATTCCAGGTACGTGGGTCACTAGGAAAGTTTTGAGATACTCAAAATTTATAAAAAGAACGCAACGAGATTTAACCTTTTTTAAAAGATAAATTATTTGTAATTCGAACATAGAAAACCATTTGATCAAATATTTAAAAAGAAAAAAATTACGGTTGTTTTTTGTTTCAATTCCGCGGGCTTTTATCGTCAACTATGGATTTTAAGCGAGAACATTTTCGTGCGATGATTTTGTACGATTATAAATTTGGATTAAATGAATGTGAGTGCAGAGAGCGAATAGTTTCGGCGTTTGAGGACTATGCACCATCGCGTGCAACAGTTTTCAGATGGTTTGCTCAATTTAAACGAGGGATTTTTTCCTTAAATGATGATGAAAGAAATGGCCGACCCGCGACTTCAGTTACAGAAGAAAACGTCCTAGCTGTGAAAAAATTTATTAAGGAAGACCCAAAAGTGACCTACAAACAAATAGAAGAGGTCGTGAAGATTTCATCGCCAGCTATTAATGAAATTTTACACAACCGGCTTGGAGTCAGGAAATTATGTTCACAATGGGTGCCTCACTCGCTGACTGCAGAACAAAAAGAAGCTCGCGTGACATGGTGCAAAGATATGCTCAGAAAATTTGATCAGGGAGAAGGACGGTAAATTTTTAACATTATTACTGGAGACGAGAGTTGGATTTACCAATATGATCCACCGACTAAACGGCAATCGACAATTTGGGTGTTTCCCGATGATGAACCTCCAACGAAGGTGAAACGCGGGCGAAGTGTTGGGAAAAAATGGTGGCCACATTTTTTTCTGCAAGTGGTCATGTGGCCACAATTTCCTTAGACGACCAAAAAACTGTGAATGCTAAGTGGTATATTGAAGTGTGTTTACCTACTGTATTTAATAATTTAAAACAAAAACGACCTAAAACTGGTTTGAGGGGGCTCTTTTTGCATCATGACAATGCCTCGCCGCACAAGGCCATTGTCACCAAGGATTTTTTGAAGAGTACAGAGATTGAAGAATTGTGTCATCCTCCGTATAACCACGATTTAGCTCCTTGCGATTTCTTCCTCTTTCCGAAAACTCAAACTCGGACTTCGTGACACGCGATTTAACAGTCCTGAGGACGCACGGAATGCCTACTTGCAGGCCGTAGAAGACCTCCCTAAAGAAGAGTACCGGGAATGCTATAAATCATGGTTTAGGCGGATGAATCGATGCATAGAAGCTAATGGAGAGTACTTTGAGAAACTGTAATAAAAAAATATTGAATAACTTTTATACTTTTTTTTTTTCTCAAAACTTTCGTAGTGACCTAAGGTATATGTATAAAAAAGTAATGTTGTGCTCTCATTTTATTATGACCCATTCAACTTTTTAAAAAGTTACAAAGTTGTTTGATCAGTTGTCAAACTAATTGTTAAAATTTGAAAAAGGAACGAAAATTTTAAGGAATCTCAAGGAAATGTGTAAAATTTTCAGTTCCTTTTTCGAATTTTAACAATTAGTTAGTTTAACTACTGATCAAACAACAGGCCCTAAGACGGCTTGCAGATAACCACCGCGTAAATGACAGGCGTTTTTTGCTATGTTTGTTTGTTCGCGGGTGGTAGGACCTTGTGCAGGGTCCGTCCGGATCGCTACCACCACCTTATCCATTAACCTACCGCCAAACAGCAGTGTTCGCATTGTTGTGTTCCGGTTTGAGGATAAGACAGCCGGTGAAATGACTAGCATAGAGGCATTCCATCTTAGTCCTCAGGGTTGGCAACGCATTTGCGGTCTTAGGATTGCATAGCAGTCTTGTGAATGCGAATGTCTATATGGGTCACAGTTTCCACTTACCATCAGGTGGCCTGTGTGCTCGTTTGTCTTCGCAATGCCATAAAAAAAACCGCTTGTACGGAGCTTCAACCACGGGGAAGAATTAAGGGTCGCGGGACTCAGCCAGCAATAAATAAAAGAGGTAGCGATCAGGAGAGATAGAGAGGAAAAGAGAGATCAAGAGAGCTACAGAGCAAGAGAGAGAGGAACAGGAGGGGGGGAAGGATGCTAAACGTGTTAAGCAAATAAACTGTTACTATTATCATTTTAACACAACAAAGTTAAATCTAATTTACCATATGGAGCTCTCGCGAACGATTCCAGATCGTACTCGAAGGAGGTACGGATGTCGCTGCACAGTCTGAAACCAACGATTGAGGTCAAATTACTATTTTGTTACCTTTTTTTTTAAGTTCATTATTATTCTAAATATTTTTTTGGATACCAAAGTAAAAAAAGACAAAGTTAGCTTTTAAAAACCCGGCTGTTGTAAATGAACTTTGAATTATTTTAAATCCTAGTGTTTTTCAACTACGATGAGTTCTGTGGCGTTTCGAGTTTGACAGTTGGAAATTCCAAAAAAAAATCGAACGATTTTGATGTGTTTGTTTTTAACATTATATCGACAATAGAATCAAAAAAAAATAAGGCTTTTAAAACTTGATTTTTATTTAGTTATTAATGAATTTTTCATAGCTACTTTAAATGCTGATTTATGTAATAAACAGCTGAGAAAATATTTTTCTTGATTATCTATTAAAATAACCAACATAATTAATTATAGCCAACAAAGATTTGTTACTATCTCTTTCTAGCAAAATAAAATTTAACATGGAGTTTATATGGCCGACCTGTTACATGACGTCACTGGGCATATCGGATCTCTCCGTCTAATTGATGTCTAATTAGAAGTTTAAAGTGCTTGATTAAAATTAAAATTTCACTTTTGGTGATCTCTTTTACAGTATTTTCATATTTTGTTGAGAAAAGCAATTTAAAATCCATTCATATTCCTTATTGCGAAAAAGAGAGGAGGCCTTTGCTCAGCAATGGGACACGAGAAGAGGAAAGTAAAAAAAAAAATAGTTCATGTAATAGTTGTATAAGAGAGGTCAAAAAATACAAGGACAGAGTAGTCTATTTTCCATTCCGTCAATTTAAAAACAAAGTAAACCATAGACCATATTTTGTCATTTTCATGTTTCCCGCTAGTTTGTTGTTCTGTGCTTCGTGCGTTCGTTTGTACGTTAATTTTGCATTTCATTTGAAACCTAGTCGTATGCAACGGTGTATAACTAAGTCAAAAAACATTCGTGGCGTTTACGATGTTTGACACACGCCACTCATCTTTTTTGACCTCTCTTGTACAACTATTGCATAAACTACTATTATGGGGTCACCTTTGTTTTATAAATTATGTTTGACAAATTATCATTTCCCAATTATTTTTTTGTAGAATTTCATTTACCAAATAATTGTTTGCCAAATTAACTATTCACAAAATAATAGTTACGCAAACGTAATGTTTGGCACATGAATGTTTAGTCATTGACTCGCTTACCAACTGGTAGTTAGACTAAATTTCATTTAGTAAAACTACCAGTTATTTCTAGCCTAACCTAACCTAACCTACTGTTCTTGTAGCAGTTCGATTTTCTTGGGGGTCAAAGTTCTAACCTAACCTAACCTACTTCTCTGCTTAATGAAAATTTGACGATATGAAAATTAGCGTATCATAGTTATGCCAAAGATTGGCAAAAAACAGTTGCGAAATTTGTTTAGGTAATGAAATTTTACCAAAATAATTTTGGTTTTGCCAGGATCCCACTATTATGAAAGTTGTTCCCTGAAATATAGGACACCTCAGGAAGACTTCATCGAGCGAGCTCTTCCCGACCCCGATGGAGTCGATCCCCAGCTCGGAGCGCCTGTCCTCGAGCGCGGTGAAGAGCGCGGGGAAGGCGGCGCTGTCGGCGGCCGGCAGCGTGAACACCATCGCGTGCATCATGGTGTCGCGCTTGTCGGCGCGCGGCACGTGCTCCTCGACGGCGCCCGCGATGCCCAGCTCGTTGGGCGGGCCGATCGTCGTGATCGTGAGACGGTAGCCTGTGCCTAAAAAACCATTCAAAAAGACCTTGTTGTGTTATGCGTAGTCATATTTTTAAAACATACATACATACGGGTAAAAATCAAAATAAATGAACATAAAGACGCTATTTAAATGTCACTTAAATGATGTCTAACTTACAATTTCATTACAAAATGACGTATGTTTGACGTTAACCAACAGTTTCGTTACGGTGACAAAACTCTCTTTAACTGGGCATTTATTTTGATTTATACCCATACATAAACTCACGCCTTTATTCCCAGAGTGGGGTAGGCAGAGCTACAGAATTTCCAACTATAAAAAAAAATAAATTATGCTGTAACCAAATTTTGCACACTTAGGCGAAGATGTTTACCAGTGTATTAGTGACAGGTTGCAAGCCAATCGCCTAACAGTACTACACGCCTTTATTACCTTAGTCGGCTTTTACGATATCCACGGAAAGATACGGAGTGGCACTATTCTAATTCGGCTACCACACGGGGATTTTTAAAATGAAAGTTATAAATGTCAAACGGATAAATAATGTGGCCAGCTTTTAAGAAACAGTGCTGTTCTTTGTTTCGGTTCGTGGTGTAATTATTAATAAACGATATAATAAAAAATACCATGTTGGTACGCTAAAAAATATATTTTCAGTGTATTCAACATTTAACCTACTATTGGACAATTAGTGCCAACATAAAAAAATTACACTGACGTGGCGTAAATATTAGAAAAATGTTGTATTTACAAAAATTCTAAATACAAACGGGTGACATTATCACCTAAAGTATTGTATCATTTGGAACTTCTCGGATTATCCGCTCATTGCGTTACAGACACTTTTATATCAATAAACATAAGCACCTACCTATATTTTTTTCGGTAAAAACCTATTGTATCACATCACTATTTATGAGTTTTAAAAAACAGGCAACACATGAAATGTCATTTTAGTCTACGGAACAAATAAATAGACTTTAAGTTAGAATATGCAATGACAGCTAAACTCAAAAGACAACTGAGGCGGTGCGAGCCGATCGTCGAGAGTTAGAGCTGATAGCCCGTGGCGACGGAACATCAACGATAGTCAATTATTTAACCTCGTAATAGGGATATTTTCACTAATTGCATAATATACAATTTTGCGGCCAATGCTACTAAAAACCCCCGTCCCCGTGTGGTTGCCGGGTTAGAATAGTGCCACTCCAAGTCTTTCTGTGGATGTCGTAAAAGCCGACTAAGGTAATAAAGGCATGTAGTACTGTTAAGCGATGGGCTTGCAACCTGTCACTAATACACTGGTAAACATCTTCGCCTGAGTGTGCAAAATGTGGTTACAGAATTATTATCAAAAAGCTTTTATAGTTGTTGGAAATTCTGTAGCTCTGCCTACCCCACTCTGGGAATAAAGGCGTGAGTTTATGTATGTGTATGTATGTATGTATGTATGCTACTAAAAACGGGACACAAAAAAACCAACATCCTTTGGTGTTTTCCCAACAGTGAGTTGCATATTTCCAAGTATGCCGGGTGCTGCATGCAGGGACATAGTCTAATCACTCACCGACGGCTCGCTTGAGGAACATAGTCGTGGCGTGACAGCGCAGCGTGCCCTGGTGCAGGGCCGCGACGCGGTCGCCTAACGCGTCCGCCTCTTCCATGAAGTGTGTGGTCAGAAGCACTGTACGCTCGCCACGGAGACTCTACAGCGAGAACAACGATCGTAAAGGCAAATCCATCAAATTGTATCTAATAATTATGTAACAGTAGTAGTTGGTAAATTATCGATATCACATCATAAAGAAAAAAGAAAAGAGGGAAAAATATATTCATCATTTTTAAACCATTTCACTACACGAAAGATTATAAAATCCAGGAATCAGGTCTAAAACAAAACCAAAAAAGCTGATGTTAAATAATTGGAAGCTTCGAAGGCGTACAGGAGATAAGAACCAGGACCTGGAAGTCCTGATGTTTGGGAGAAAAACACCGAACAAATTCATTGACTTGGATTTTAGAGAGGATGCTATATATTAGGGGAGATCGTAGTTGTCTTGAGAAACATACAGTGTAGTTACCAACAGCAAGTCCCACAGCCCGCGCCGGGTCTCCACGTCCAGCCTGCTGGTGGGCTCGTCCAGGATGAGCACGAAGGAGTCAAGGGCCAGCGCACAGGCCAGCTGCACGCGCCGCTTCGTGTACATATAGTATAGTTACCAGCAGCAAGTCCCACAGCCCGCGCCGGGTCTCCACGTCCAGCCCGCTGGTGGGCTCGTCCAGGATGAGCACGTCGGCGCCGCCGGTGAGCGCGCAGGCCAGCTGCACGCGCCGCTTCATCCCACCCGACAGCTCGTTCGTGTTGGCGTCCTTCTTTTCGTAAATGTTCAGTTTTTGTAGAAGGTTGTCAGCTGACGTCTTAGCTTCGCTGTATGTCTCTCCTTTTATCTGTGGCAGGAACCAACTTTCACGTAAATGTATACGACGTCCCGAAGAGATACAATAGTGCCCGGCGGATAAAAAGTCACCACTATAAGTTTATAATTGGTACTGCGATTTTTCATAAGAAATTAAACACCCTCTACCCAGCTACCTCGACTCGGAGCCTAGAGCTAAAATTGCAGATAAAAAAACCAACACAATACTGAGTAATTTTTTTGTTCATTCTTAAGGTTTGCTTTCGGTAACGTATTAAAAATTTTGGTTCTGCAAGTGTATCAACTCTCATCGATCGGTTTTATGAATGATAAAAACCAAACGTCGTATTCATAAATACAACTTATAAGTTTTAATTCAAGTAGTCACGTTAAACTCTGTTCCTATTCACAGTGCCAGTGAAAATAACAGGTATACCTGACTGTAATTGTCTTTTGATAGAGGATGAAATAGTGATGGGAATTATTTCACCTCTAATTAGTTAATTATAAAGGTTGCATATATATGACAAAAATACAAGATTAAATGGAAATTACTATCTCAAAATAAACGTGAAGACAAATATTAAGTGTATCTAACTAATCTCCTGATAAGTCTGATAGCACTACTTGTCAGGTAAGTTGTAGCTCTGTCCTTATCTTTCTTCTGACAAAGAAAAGGACGGAGCTACAATTTACCAGATAGATTGTGTTATTTGGAGATTGAAAAATCAGCCCTAAGTAAATAATTATGACCATGCTCAACCTTCAAAAGTACGCGAATATGGAGTTATAATGGTAAATTGATTTGTTTATAAGAGTGACGAAATGAATAAGAACGAACTTTACCTATATAATTAATTGACACAAATAAAAAATGGACACGTTCATATACAGATTTTCATAAAAACTAAAACGTATTCAAAAATCGTGGAAATCGAATTTGACTTGGGGGGGTGAGAAACGTTATCGTCCGGAGCCACGGAGAAAAATTTTGACTGCCTCCCTATACAGTGTGTTACCGGCATACGGGCATTTATTAAAACTGCCGATAATATGTTGCTTTAGCATTTGTTTGCAAGTATTATTAATTAAAAAATAATTGAAATAACTTCAAAATTAATTGTCTTAGATACTGTTCATTTTTAATGTAGTGCATGTGCTGCGTGTTCATCGTTATCAGTATCGCTCTTGCTTGGTACAAGGCATGTCGTGGTACGGGGGCAATTTTGTTAGAAAATTAACAAAGCCTGAAAAGTTGTTAATTAATTAAATTAGTGTCATAGTTACGTTACAGATGTACGTTATTTTAACCTACTTTTAAAAAAGCCAGGGTAATGGATCCAGGAGTCTTACCAGCGAGAAGAACACGACATGTTCCCGCACGGTGAGGTCCGGGAAGAACAGGTTGTGCTGCGGGCAGAGGCCCAGCCGCGACGCACGCGCTTCCTGCCCGCCCACCAGCACCCGTCCGGAGGTGGGGGACATCAGCCCTGCCCGGACATTAGGGTGTTTCACATTAGTAAGGAAAAATATAAATGTCATATTTTTTGCAGACTTCGCTTACGCCCGAAGTTTTTATAATGTAAACAATCAAAATGTTTAGTTTCAAGGTAAAAGAAGAATATCTGTATTATTTCACTTTTAAAAAAAAACCGCTCTAATGACAAGAATTCTGGAAAATAAAATCAGCTACCTATTACGGACGAAGTTAGGACGGACGGACGGACGGACAAACACAGTAGGTATATTAATAGGGTTCCATTGGGGTACGGAATCCTAAAAACTACAGTGGCAGCAAAAACTTGTACAGTTGACGAAAGATAATTACCGATTAGTAGCGCTACTAAGAGCCGTATTAATAAACTAATCTCAACTCTAATGCTTGTCTCGAGATGCGTCAAAAATGACAGTGTTATATGGTTTGACGTTTACTTTGACGTATCTTAGTAAGGAATGAAAAAGTCAGAGAGAAATGTGGAATAAAAGAAGATGTAGTGACTAAGATTGAAAAGGGCATGCTTCGATGGTTCGGTCATTTGGAAAGGATGGATGAAAGAAGATTGACGAAAGAGATATACAGATCGAAAGTGAGTGGACGGGTCGGAAGGGGCCGCCCTAGGCGTACTTTTTCGAGTCAAATCGGAGAAATACTGGAAAAGGGACGAATCTTAAGTACCCGAAACCGACGTGCGTGCATGACTCGATGTATGAATGTGGAAGAAGCGAAAGAAATTTGTCAAGATCGTAGCAAGTGGAAAGAATAAGTGGTCTCTGCCTACCCCTCTGGGAAACAGGCGGTAGGCAGAGACCACTTCTTTCCATTTGCTACGATCTTGACAAATTTCTTTCGCTTCTTCCACATTCATACATCGAGTCATGCACGCACGTCGGTTTCGAAATAAAACGTTACGTTTTGAGAGAATTATATTAAAGTAATACTGACCAGTGATAATAGACATGAGGGTGGTCTTGCCGGCGCCGTTGTGTCCCAGGAGCACGGTGATCTCTCCCTTGTACACGTCGAAAGTCACGTTCGACAGCGCCACGTTCTTGGGAAACGCCTGCACAACACTCGTAACCTCGTAGATATGTTTAAACTCCATTTGTATAGATGAATTAGCGAGAGCGTGGAAAATAATTGCATATGTAGTGGTATTGTGTATTTATAGGCAAGAGAAAGAGAGAGAGAGAGAAGTACTTAAATATTTATCTCTCTCTTTCTCTTGCCTATACACACACAATGCCCCTTCATATGCAATTCCACGCTCTCGCTAATTCATCTATAAGAAACAGTGCTGTTCTTTGTTTCGGTTCGTGGTGTAATTATTAATAAACGATACAATAATAAATACCATGTTGGTACGTTAAAAAATATATTTCCAGCTACTTATCGAAAATTAATAACAAATAAAATCTACATTGTATTCGACCTTTAACCTACTATTGGACAATTAGTGCCAACATAAAAAAATTACACTGACGTGGCGTAAATATTAGAAGAATGTTGTATTTACAAAAATTATAAATATCAAATAAAATAAATCAAATTGCAAATGGAATTTTTAAAACTATAATTCTTCAACGCTAAAATCTTAATCAAAAACGGTAAACTAAAATTAGTAATTCTGCGAGACAGGCTTAGCTTAAAAGATAAAAAAAAAAACTGTAAGTACCGGTTACTATCACATCACTATTTATGAGTTGAAAAAAACAGGCAACACATGAAATGCCATTTTAGTCTACGGAACAAATAAATAGACTTTAGTTGTAGGTAATTTCACACTTTCGACTTATACGGGAAATACCACGAACGCGTCAGAAAAGTTCTGATCGCTAAAAAAACGCCGAAAAAGACACGTTGCTTGTACTTTACTGTCTACCCAGTGTTGTCTCATCTACCAACTTTTTGGTAGATCTACCTAATTTGCCTCCTGTCTACCTATCTACCACCCTCGGCCTCAAAGCTACCTAATTTTGATATTTTTCCAAATGTTATGATTGTAAATATTTTCCCACGCGTAGTGTAACAAAACGTTACTTGCCATCCAATTCAGGCTGTCTTATTATTTCATAAATTCAAACTGAACGCGTTACGTTAAAAGTATATCAGCAAGAGATGACATAAAAAAAAATTAGAAGCTGTCTGTGCGTGACAGTTAACACTGACAGATAGCAAAACATTTCGCGGCATTTCAGGTAAGTTTGGTGTTAATTTTGAACATTTTCTACGCATTTTTAATCATTAAAAACCGGGTGGTAGACCTACCTAATTTTCATTTCAAATTCTACCAATTTCTACTAATTTTTGGATCTTGTTCTACCAATTTTCCAAAATTCTACCCATTACGATCCATGAGATACAGCCCGCTGGTAGACAGACGGACGGACGAACAGAGGCCTAGTATTAGGGTCCCGTACTTTTTTAGATTTAGAACTGGCAGTATAATATTTTCAACTACCTATACATTTCTGTGTCATACTGGGCTCTTCTGATGGTTTTGTGTAACCAACGTACCTTAGTCACCCCGATGATCTGAATGCCAACGGGCTGCCCCTTGGGCGGCTGCTCGAAATACCGCTGCTCCGGGATGTTGAGGATGTCCTCATCAGGCGGAGCTGTCTCCACCTTCGGAGTCTTGCTCCAGTACTGCCTCTGCACATATCAAGCCAGACGTTGAATACAACGGATAAGGTACCAGGGTATCAGAAGTGACGGAGACAATGGATCAAAATGCTATTGAAAGATGAATCCAGTATTTTTTTTTATACAAAGAATCTTCCCATCGACGAAACGTTAGTCAGTTGGTAGTAACCCGGTCTACGAAGCCAAATCATAGAAATAGTACATTGTTGCCTAGGCGCGGAAAGTAAGGGTTTCCTGACGAGGTGGTTAGCTGGCCGAGCAATAGCGAGGCCTGCTAAAATACGAGTCAGGAAATCCTTGTTTCCGCCGCGGCATACATAATGCTTTTCTCAAACATGTGAGGAAATAAAACAAATACATTTTTAAAAAGCATTTAATTTAATTTAATTCACATTAAAAGTTATGTTGGTCATGTTTTGGGCAAAAAACTTTATAGTTTTTCCAGGGGCCAGTTCAGGTTTTAATATACATAGGCGGTATGGTACCTATTTCGTCGCATTCGTCGCTTGAGCTAATTTTTTCTAGTAAGTATTTCGCACAACAATAGGTTCACATTTGGTTTCACATATGCAGAATGAACGAATGTTACCGACTGTCAATTGTTTTTAAATACTAACCATAGACATTGGAATGCAAATTCAAAAATAAACACACGTACTGTGCTAAAAAAGCGAGCAGTTACCTTGGCTGTTTGGAATTTTAGTCTTGGTCCTTTTGATTTTGTTTGCAATTGACAGCATTTTTAAGAAAAATATGGACATGGACGGAAAATGTTTTCATATGGTTTTTTTACTCCTAGGAGTAAAATGAGGCACTTTCCGTCCTCGTGTTTCAATCGGAAAACCGTTCTTTCCGAGCATGTTTGAGAAAAGTATGATTTCTGACTCGTTTAGACTTTCTCGGTCATTCGTTTGCAAACTTACACTGAACGGAAAGCTCCATGGCAGCGCCTGCCCGTACTTGCCGGGGCGGACGAGCGAGAAGTACACGGCGAGCAGACCGAACAAGGAGGTTTGCAGCACCATGAACAGCAGCGCCGCAAGCACCGAGCCGTTCTTAAGGGAAGCTGTGCACGCCATAGTCGAGAATGTTACGCCGCGACCTGGAAATTATCATTCATATTTGTAAAACTATTGCCCGAATCGAAGCGAGGGCGGGTCGGTAGTTTACAATGTTTTTAGTAGTTGCTTGACAAGTGGTACACACAACATCACACCTAACTAACCATTAAAGACAGAGCAGAGAGAAAAAGAAAGAGATGTATATATGTGTATTATGTCAACAACATACGCATTCTAGTGCGACTCTCTTTCATGTAATATTTCAGATTTCTGAAGTGTGTATAGCTAGCTGTGTTGCTGTGTGTACTTTTTTCTTATATATACTTTATTCGTGAGGAAAACTTTTTTTTTTATTATCTGTTGTCCCAAATCAACGAGACCAACCGAACCAGCTAAAGAGTTTTTAAGTCCAACCATATTTTTTTTATTCTGGCAGCCTCACATGTGTACAGGTGTATTGAACAATCCTTTCCCATCGTTTCTTGTCGGAATAGCTCGTATTTATCTTGCTTTCTCAGTTGTCTTATTGACGGGTACTCAAGCTAATTGAGAAAGCAAGATAAATACGAACCTATCCGACAAAAAACGATGGGAAAGGATTGTTCACTACATCTGTACGGGCATGACCTCGATAGTTACCGTACTGCTCGAGCGCGGCCACCTCGCGCCAGACCCAGTGCATCGGCGCGTGCGGCAGCAGGCCGGCCAGCAGCGCGGGCGCGCGGGCCGGCGCGGCC